>JAAFCE010008833.1:31260929-31272188 GCA_013389805.1 Trigoniulus corallinus | reverse complement strand
GGTCTGGGCGCTTGTGGTGGTGGCACATACGAAGGTCTGGGCGCTTGTGGTGGTGGTGGCACATACGAAGGCCTAGGTGCTTGAGGAGGTGGTCTGTATGAAGGTTGTTGTGGTGGACTATAGGCGGGTTTTGGTGCCTGAGGTGGGGTATATGAAGGTCTAGGTGCTTGAGGTTGGGGGTATTCAGGTTTTGCTGGAGCACTAGGTTGAGAATAGGCAGGTCGAGATGGTTCATCGTAATCTGTTTGTGACGGCATTTTACGATAGGTTGGTTTAGAAGGAGCAGCAGGTGTTTGATACGCAGGGCCTTCTGTTGGATTGTATGAAGGTTGGGACGGAATGCTTTGTTCAGGGTAGGGAGATTGTGCAGGAGCCTCTGGTATTGGATAACTAGGTTGTGCAGGAGCCTCTGGTACTGGATAGGCAGGTTGTACTGGTGCATCTGGTTCCACGTACGTTGGTTGAGTAGGTTGGGGTGCTTCGGGCTCCTTGTAGATAGGATGTGACGGCAGTTGTGGCGCAGGAGCCTGTGGTTCAGAATAAGAAGGATGAGAAGGTGGTTGAGGCAAAGGAACGTCTGGCTCAGAGTAATCCGGTTGTGACGGGACTGCTAACGTCGTGAACGTTTGTCTCGGTGGCTCTTGTGGGGGAGCATAAGTTGACTGTATAACTGGAGCGTCAGGTTGAGAGTAGTCTGGTTGCGGCGGTGCACCTGCATCTCCATAGGACGGTTGGGCAGGTACAGATAGATCTATAGATGGTCGTGGGCTCGCATAATCGTCGGCAGGAGCCAATGAAATGGCACTTTTTTGATCATCCGCGTGATCCGCAAATTGACTAAATATCGGTGTATCATCACGATTAACTTCCGAAGACGATCCATAGTCATCGCCAGTAGGCAAGGGGTGTGATACCCTTAAGAAGAGCCATAGCAAAATGAATGGCAGGCTGTTTTTCTACAAAGATACAGGGCATTCGTAGCATTAGTTATTTATCTTTCATGTCTATTTCTAATCGTAAAACAAGTATTGGATTATCAGAATCCTTTTCACAATATAGTAAAGAATGTCCTGTGTTTAAAAAGTTGCGATTATTTAAATTTTGAAAGCTTATTAATTTTTAAGAATAAATGAAAGATTTAGTCTAGACAAATGTACATACTAAATGCACATTTAGGGCATGGTAGTATAATTTTAATACAGATGTGCTTGATTTACAAAACAACTGTCACATTAATTGAAGGGACAGTAATTTACAAAAACTGGCTCAAACGTTACGTTAGGCAAATTTTATGAATAAGTTAATACACCCCACCTAAATTCTTAAATAATTCGTAATAAATAATTTGAAATTTTTCCTGCTAGCTCTTTGTACATTATGCTGTTTAATTGTCACATTTCAAACGAAGATTAGGGTGTATGTGACCTACTGCAAAACATAAAAATGGCCTGGTATTAAGAAAATATTCTTCGTGACAAACGATAGCCTAAAGGATATCACAAAAGCACGTTTCAAGTTGTGATAACATGTGTCAAACTTTAACAGCCCAAGAAAATAAACTTCAACAAAGAAGTGAACAGCAGCTTATGAATAAGTATTAAACAATGAAATATTTAAATTAATTATTCGCGTGTACCAAACAAAAGATTTTGTTTGCAATTTCAAAAAACATGTTGACTGCAATACACTTTTCATAAATCGTTAATGTAGAAAAGTCATGAATTTAGTGCTACCAGGTAGCATTAAGAATTTAAACTGTATCAAGCGTTTGATGAAGATAAGAATAGCCCGTCAGTCACACCACCGAAGTATGTATACACATACTACATGAAATCCATAATCTACTCACCATGATATACGTATGTTTGTTATAGTCGTAAAAATTTCCAGCAAAATATGAGCAACTTACAACTATAATAAAGTTTCAGTAAATAATGTAACTAAGTGAACTGAGCAAAACGCCTTTTATATCTTTTGCTCTGAAGTATTGTTATCCAAGTAACGGTCAGCCAATTGGGGATGAGAGTAGCATAGCCGCATTTTTTTTCTTCCTATACATATCTTAATGCTTAAAAGATGAACCAAAGAAATCTCACAAGGAGGGCTATTCCCTCAAGGTATGGGACAGACATACTAGGATTGGTGAGAGCAATGAGGTGGGCGCAGCTGGTGATGAGGCGTGATAAACAACAACCGCGAGGACACCAAATAAATTCACTTACTTTCCATGTACTCATAATACAGTAAAGTTTTTTTTCAAAGCTTTACAAATATCATTTTGAACCACACACAGTACGTGGGCTTTAAAACATATTATTAGGGTCGCTAGCATCTTTCCCTTGAGGTGCAAGTGAATCCAAGAAAGTATAGCATAATAAAAAAATTAACAGGTGGACTAGTTTTACTCCGTGTTTTTCTTCGGTTGCTCTCATTATTTAGGAAATACTTCGCTCCATGCTGTAACAGACATACATTGCTTTAAGCATTTTGCTACTAACCATTTTAGTACATAATAAGTATTCTTCTAGTTGTCCAGTTTCACTATCATACTTGACGAGCACAGTTACAATTTGAAGACAAAGTGTACTCTATAAAGAGGTCGATATGTAGAGCCATCAAACTTTCACATTTATTAGAAACTATGCGTAGGAAACTGTGATATCAGGCCAGCTAACAGCTAGTCACGTATAAGCAGCTGACCAACAGAACTATGTTCCTCAAAATTTTCCAATGGCCAACACTTCCTTCTGGCATTCCCTCTCACTTTTTGCCTTACCTGTCAGTTTTCATATTTCACATTTTTGCCGTTCTCATTTCTTCCATTCTGCTTCTCTAAGAGTCTGCTATTTTCGATGTTTCATCTCTAGATATCTATAACTAGTAGATATATAACCCTGCCATTAGTGGGAATTGGGACAGGGATGTTCAGTATAATGAATTTTGCGGTGCGTGGAATCTGAGAGACTATTTGTAATTTGAGGTTTCTCGCTTTTTGAATAGTCCGTCATCTTCTTTGAAGTTTATTGTAGATTAACCATTAAGGATATTATCAAACAAATGATGCAAAAGAAAATTTTGAATCCTGCAATATATCATTTCGAGTGTATTTATAAAATAGGGGGTAGCTATAAACTTTGCGGGGGCTATGGGAAAAGTTATCAGCGGTACTCATAATATAGGATATTTTAAGAAAGAATTTTTTTATCGAAAAATCTTAGAAATTTGAAAACAGGGACCCTTTCTGAGTGCGGGGTCTCGATCTGAGGCTCCCAAAAAAATTAGCCCCGAAAAATGTGCTGAGACAAAACTTTAGGTAGAGCTGCCTGCAAATGTTGAAGAGAAATGAATTGCATGAAACTAGGATTTGCATCTGATGTGCTTTACTTTTAAGATGTGAAAACAGCCGTTCAGATCATTTTTAAGGACATAGAATTATTTTGAGGCAACTCACATCGCAACACGACCTATAGTATTCTGTGATGTGTTAATTAATTTTTATTCAGCAGTGAGAAATCCGTTAAACCACAAAGTGTGGCCTATAAGATACAGTCATGCAAACATATCCTGACGACGATCACTAGGTGATAATCTGGTATATAATGTTATCCACACTCACCGTATGAAACAACCATAAATTAAAAACCATTGAAGCTTGATGCGGCAAGGAGATAAACAGTAGTGACCCAAATTTTAACTAAGCACAATATGGTCATCGGTCATCTCAACGCAGGACTTTTCACAAGAAATATTTGATGGATAAAGAGATTGTTTGATAGTCAGAACTTGTTTGATATATGACCTGAGTGAAAAGAAGCTACAAGACAGGCCCCTCATTATAAACGTTTTACTGTCAAAAGCAGTTAATTTCACTTCCAATAGGAAGGGACCAGTAGAAAGTCTCCTGAAGTGAAATGCATTAGGGGGCATCTTAAAAATTGGTTCTTTAGCTATCATTGATGTCAGGAGCAGGACCGTCTTAAAAAGAAGGACGAGCTAGGTGGCTGCCCAGGGCCGTTACAAATATTGTAGCATTATTCACACTAGTAGCCCCATACTGAAACTTAATCTTACGGAAAATATTGAAAACAATTCAGCCCCCTTAAAATCATTTTCTCCCAGGACAGCTAAAATCTCAAGCAAACACCTGGTGAGAGGCTCTAGTCGCCAATGTCTAGTTGTCATGTAGAAAGAGGACACTACCAATGGGCGGACGACGCATTACAATCATCAAAGATGTTAGTAGATCTAGATTTTCCGCTGAAAGGGTCCTAACACCTTCAAACAGGCTCGAATCTGTGTTGAAAAGATGGTGAGGTAGAAGTACGGTAAAAGAGATTGCCGAACCAAAGAATGTTGAAGAAAAAGTGTTAGTAGCGACATATAATTGTTCAAAAATAATACCTTAGTAGATATGGGCTATGGTCGACGTATCCACAACAAATATTGACATAATCCGTCTGACCCCAAAAAGATTTAGTCCACATAGTAGGTTCCTTATGATGTACATGCCGGATATTGAATTTTGTTCAAACGTTGCATGAAAGCATGGAAAAAAAATCTATAGTTAAATGTGCTACTAGCTAATAACAACAATTATTTGAAATTTAAATGATCTATTTATCATAAATGATTTGCATTACTTTCTGTAATGTACGTACTTTGTTCCTTGGTCGTTGTCTATTTCAAAAACTAAACTTTTATCAAGTAGTGCATCTTTTAGTAAGCTAAAAAAACGAAAAGAAAAACAAGGAAATTAAAATGAAAAAGCTGAAGGAGTTTAAATATACAAATGAAATCTGCAGTTTATTATCCTCAATCGATAGATGATAAACATTTCTTTAATGAACGCTGAATTTGAGCTGAATTGTAAGTTTATTCAAATAATGAAAAAGATGATTTCTTGTATTACAACAATAGTGTTTTTATAAATATAAAAGAAGAAAATTTTTTTCGCTCTGCAAAAAGCATGCAGGTCATTATTCCCCTTTCATTAATTATACTTTTAACTACACAATCTTGTAATAATCTGCAATGGGTGTGAATTATGATCAGAAGTACAATATTTCTGGTTCTGAATTAATGATGTCAGACATCAATGATGAATGAAGAATAAATGCACATTGATGCATCACCATTACTATAACAAAATCTGCGACTATGTGTAACAGCAGGTTTTAGCAATGGCTTATGATACTTACCGGTACTGCTTTTCATTTTGTTGAACAGTATGGAAACTGTAAAAAGTGTACTGCTTAACTTATAATTTATACTATTTAGTATTTAAATATTTGTTTTGTAATGTGATAACACAATCACCAAAAGCATACTTGCTGCATTTGATTTGAGTTAATATAAATTTAATATATAGTATAGCATATTTTGCATCTGCAAACTGTCTTAACACAGCTGTGTAAAAGTTTTATGACCACGGATAAAAACTGATAAGAAGTACATTAGCATGCGGAAATCAAATCAACTTTCATTACACCATTAAGTATCCATACTGAAAAAAATTTATATGATTTATAGGACTGTTTCTAAGTAGTGTCATAACAATTTTTAAGACACACCAGGGGGAGACGTCAAATGTCCTTACAAGAGCCTCCATGCCACATAATATAAGATAACAAATAAGATCTAAATTAGTTTATAAGGTAGAAAGTAAAAATATCAGCCAGTCGGGTAAAAATAAAAACAGGAAATATTGCCTAGAAGTCTACCTAATAGTTATTACTTGTAATTTTGAAATGTTTATGCGTTCAAATGTTCCTTCTCTACCTGCAGCATTTTGATCAACATTATATTAAATCAAAGGCCACAAAAACATTGAAGAGTCATACAAGAGACCGTTCACCGAGTATGGGACACTCAATCAGGAGTATTACCAAAACAAACAAGCTTTTCCCTTGAATCCTTTCTTATTCCAGAAATCATCATCATTATACCCTTATCCCACCTGTGGCAGACCCTGCCACAGGTGGTCTGCGGGTTTAGCCCTCCACCTCCGCCTATCTCCCACCAGTTCCTTGTTCACCCCACACACTACCATATCCTTACGGACAACCTGCTCCCACGTCTGCTTTGGTCTCCCCTTGCCCCGGGTGATTCCAAACACCTGCATTCCTGTAATGGACCTAACAACCTCCTCCTCCCCTCATCTCATTATGTGTCCATACCACCTCAATCTACTCTCTCTAATTTCTTCCGCGATGTCCCCATCCCAGGCTACCTGTAGCACACTCATTGAAAAGTGTCCTCCTATTGAAAAGTTTCCCTAACCACCTGATTCCTAGGCTACGCCACACTTCAATGGGAACTCTGTCTAGGCCTACCACTTTTCAACCTTTCATCAGTTAACCTACCTCCTCCAGTTTCATCAGTTAATCAACCTACCTCCGTTACCCTGTCCATCACCCCAGAAGTAGCAGGATTGATGTCAATGTCGTCCTCTCCCACTGCTGCATTCAAAATTCTGTGGAAATACTCTTCCCACCTCTTCTTTACCTCAGCAGGGAGAAACAGAACCCTACCTTTGCCATCCTCTCTTACTCCAGAAAGTATTAATTAAATATTTAGCAATGTTTAATTAGATTCGGATAATTTTAAACAAAATTTGTCGACACTGCAGAAACGTTACAAGCACCAACAAGTGTTATTCAGGTCGTTTGATCATTCTGATACTCAAAAAAATTTGTGGTACTGCACTTTTTACTAACATTAAAATGTTTTTCAAGCATTTTGACCTGTTAACACGTCCTAATACACGAACCTATATGAATGTATACGTGTTTGACACATTTCATACAACGCAATGATCCTATACAGGGGTGCAATTTTCAATATTAGACACTCTCATTATTGGTCTCACCATCATCCACGCATCACTTTACATTAGGATGTAGTATTATGAGGTCTCCATAGGAATAAATGATACATCTGCATGCTGTAATAGTAACTAACATACTTATTCGCAAAATTTGTTCCTCATCTCACGGTTACAGTAATGAACTGCTGTGAGACAACTGTAGGCTACTCCTGAACTGGAAATCATGGCATAGCTTCTCTCTCACACTTCTCGTGTATCACAAACGGGGGAGGTAACAGTACATACGTGAGGAAATACATTAAAGATAAAATATATCGTAACAAAGCGTAATCTGTGAATTAACCAGGACAAAGTAATACAGTACCAAATTCCTTCCGGTACCAGTTTTTAACTCAGTTAAAAGCAGTGTTTTGGATAACTGTTGCAGATATATAACTAACAAGTATTTGGGTAAATCTGACACTTTATGTCTTCCGTGATGTACAAATTTAGTAGCAACCATTGTTTTCTCAAAGACAAACGATTGCCAATTTTGAAGTTCAATGAAATTAGAAATTTATTAGATATTTAGTTCAACATTTACACACTAACAGAAACAAGAAAAGATATGGGTCAGTATTAAAGCTGCTGGACCCAGTTTCATTTGTGGCAAAACTGGGTATGGTAACAATGAAGGTGTACAAGAGTCAGAAGAAGGGTGGGGATTTGGATAAGATAATCATTTAGGATATTTTTTCTAGTGGTCTCTAAATTGAACAGCGTGGATTAGCACGTGGATTAGCCACGGGATGCTTGAGGGGTACCCGGTAGACTAAATAAAGGCTAGTATAGTCACAGAAGTTAGAGAGCCGTTAGGTACCTCCTCCTGAAAATTCAGTGGTCTATTTGAAACCGGCAACCCAAATTTTTAAAACCAATTTCATCATTTAAGTCTTTGTGAATAAAAGCAACAGCTGTCATAATTTAGTCATTAAGATGTAAACAGGCTTCAAAAATAATTCATTGAATACATAATTTGATTGATTTGCGGAAAACGTGGTATTAGGTGTGAGAATTCATCACCTTTAGATTCTTGTAATATACCTTTTGGTAAACGTACAAAATTATGGAAATTATAGCATACTCATGAAAGTGACCCACATAACAATTCTAAGGCTACAATTAAAACCGACATCTAAGTAAGATTTTATTGAAATCGAAAACTTTATTTCGTCACATGAGGCAAACGCGACTTGAATCTAACGATTTTGAACTTCTAAAGTAGTTTAAATTTTCTGGGCAATAACCTCGAAAATATCGACCTAAAACCACTCGCACTTTATGAGTATATTGATAAGGCAGGAATGCAAACTAATATATGCACACCTTAGTATTACTTCGTTATCTAACATCTACATTTCAAACTAATTAAATGCAGTAGTTACCATGAAATAAATAGTTAACAAACACCCTTCAATTGTTAGTAAACAATATGCTATCTAGTTGGTATCACATTTCCTAATTTCGTTAAATGTTTTATGTCCCAAATCCTTAAATCACACATTTCTACCTCGAAACAATACATCATCAGACGGCTGCAAGTATTTTTCTTTACAAAATATAGCAGTTGTTAGTTACCAAATAAAAGAAATCTATGAGCAGTATATTTTATGCATTTAGAATTCAATTTTGCAGACAAAAAGTAGAAAGTCATCACTAAAAAAATCTCAATGAAATTTTACTATCATACATTTTTTTATAAGTGAAACAACAACAAGACTCATGTAAGGCGGACTCAAATTGGCGTCAAAATTATTAGGGTCGATGTGTGCTAGACCTACATTTATCCACTTAACTTTTTAAAATAATTAAAATGATTCTCAGTTAGAAAGTTAACAGGTGAGCTAGAATAAATTTATATTAGATTAATAAGAAATATAAATTATCAGATAATGAATGCTATAATCATTCAATGTTAAAAATAATGTTTCATTTGTTTTGTTGATTACTATAATGATGAAAATAAAAACAGTAAAAATTTGGGTAAAACTATGGCTAGTTTTAATTACAGTACAACAGACGTTACACCCCTTTCTGACATCAATTACGTAGCTATTTCTTTTTTAATTTATGATATTTTATAAAGAAATTCATTCCTCGTTTCATTTGAAAAGACCTTCACTTGTCCTATAAGAAAGTAGAAAGAATTCTTCTCAGCGTGACTCGCCATGTCGAAAAAAAAGCACGTCAATGGCCAGTAAACTTGAAAGATTTAACAGTTAACCCTCTCTTATGACCTAAAGTTACATGATGGGGCAAAAAAAAATAAATAAACGGCGCGTAAACTTGTTTCTGGATAATATAAAAACTTTGTATAAAGTATTTTTATAATTGACTTCAAAATGGATCCACGCAATTTAGTTTTTTTTCGGCAATATACACTGAAACATCTTTTAAAATATAAAAATTTAGAAATGAGACGGAGGAAGGACAAAAGACTATATAAATTGACAAATACACCTGTATATCCTTCCAGGTCAAATTTATATCTTAAGTTTAACCTCTCATCTGAATTTACACCATCAGATTTGGGCGCTTAATGGTGTAGTTACCATATACCTGTTTAAAGCCCCTATGATGTTAAAACATATCATGTTTTTTATAGCTCACCTTAATGATTTGAGGAATATATTAAACATTTGACAGTTATGAGAAGACTTCCATACAAAACATTTCTTAAATTGACGTGGGCACATCATATACAGTATTTTGTAGACAAGAGAGAAGATAACATTAAAGCAAGCGTAACGTCTGTTATATGGACCCATGCAGACTGAGCATAAAGAGTTGTATTGTCAAGATTTGAACCATTATTATTGTTATTTAAGTTTTAGTGGCCCGCCTTTCTAAATAAACGTATGAACTTCCGTAACAGGCATAATTGACAAAGATGTATAAATAAAGTTATGTTTACAAACCAAAGTTTTCTTTATAAATCATTTATTTAGCAGTCATTGAACTTGGTTTCTACTTGAATTTATTTTGTAACCCTATCATTAATTGATATAAATTTGTTTGGTTATAAACATATACAGTATGTTGTAATTTCAATATAGTCAATCAATTGTGTGATAACTTCTTCTTGAAAGCATATTACGTAACATTCAGAACAAGGAAAGCTTGTTTAAAATGAATAGTATCAGTATAAGTCTAAAAAAATTCATTTATTAAATTTGTTACTTCATCCAGATATAAAATTTTATAAACATCTTAGTAATATCAGTTTGAATCATCTTAACCAAGTCATTAGAAATCTAATCATTCTACTGTTAGACTACATGCTGTGTGGGTTTGCCATGATTTTGTATATAGCAGTACAACATCTGGGAACTGAGGGGCGATGTCTCGTTTTTGTCATGTTTGGGAGAGAAGGGACCACATTTCCCTCCTTTTACAGCACAGTCTAATCGTGAACAGTCCAATCATGTCACGTATAAAAGTAACTAGTTTGAGAGACGGTGACGTCTGCATTTAAATTAACTGTTGAAATAATGAAATCGTAAGATAAAGTGTGGCTACAGCATCGAAAACGAAATAATAAATTCAAACATAAATCAAGAAACAGGTGAGACCCACACAAACATAGCATATGCCTACGTGCTGCTGTTAAAATCTGAAAATTCACTTTAAAAACTTGCTGCTAATATTCGTTGGAGATAAGTAAAATAACGTTTTCATGAATTCAATTATTTATGCGTCGCATACAAATTTTATATTAAAAAATCTCTTAAGTTACAGAATGGTCTTTTCACAATCAGGGATTGGAAGAATCAACATCAAATGATGAAAACCTAGTTAAAAAGATGGGACCACCCATCGCTGTTGTTATTAGTTGGGCTTTAAGATTTGTGGAGTCCGGTTCAAGGTCGAATTGCAGTTTTAGTGAAAACTGTGTGTGTGTGTGTGTGGAATGAATTGTGATGTGGCATTTACCTGATGATGTAAGTATTATTTATCAGGGCATTAAAATCCTTAAAAACTGGGTAGTATTTAATAAATCCTTGACGGCAGGTCTAGTACGGATCACCTGGTCCCAATGGCGGGTTGAGCAGGGTGTTAGCTTGCCTTATGGAAACTGGGTCCTGTGAGCCCTTGATGAAGTGGCACCCTTTAAACATTAGACAATATATTGTGGACGGGCGCCCTTACTCTCCTGACAACCAATAGTTTCAGACCCAGTGCACCTCTGCCTGACACTCAGTTTTCAAAAAGTACTTTATGATCATCAAAGAACTGCAGTAACTATTGAATTACTGAATTCTACATGGTAACATTTGGGATGGGGTTGTAAGACGCTATGAAATTCTTACCATAAATTATAATGATTTTCAGATAACAATGCCGCCTTTTATCAGTTTGGTAAAAGTGCGTCTGGGAAAATGGTAAAACATTTC
>JAAFCE010008833.1:31049288-31253404 GCA_013389805.1 Trigoniulus corallinus | reverse complement strand
CTGCCTCTGTATCGTCTTCGTCGACGTTCACCACTAACTCTCTATTAATAAGGGACATTAAAAGGGTGTGGACAATTAAAGGGGTTATGGAAATAAATCTGCAACCAGTCGTATAAAGCTATCACCCAACTGCTCCCTTTCTTTTTTTCTATCTTTGCAACTTTCTCCTTACACTTTTCCCTTGTCATAGATGCCAGGTTCTGTCCTGGATAGGTTCACTATAAGTTTTCTATCCTAAAACAGAAACCATCTACCTGGAACTGCCTCTGTCGATTCTATAACCTCCCCTCTCTTATTATTAAGAGGGCACCTCGGGTGCACTTTCCGTTCAAATGTAACGATAGGGTCCTGTTAGTTAACACGATGCATAGCACAAAAAGCCCTTTCCATTATGGAAAGAATATACAGTAAATGCAAAGTTCCCAGGCTTAGAAAGTGTACACCAGGTGACTAATTGTTTGGGCTGTTTATAGGCGTGGTTCCAAATGCACCCGTTCTCCCTTTGTTCAGATCACATAACGAATAATAAAGATGCCGTCGTGTACGTATAAATCGTATTTCCCAACTAATCCATTATTGGAAAGTGATAAAAGCAGGGGCTTTTAAAATGTTTGTGGAAAATAAAAGACACCAAGCGGTTGTTCATAACTGCAATATGACGCAATATTCATAAAGGTAGCAAGCAAATATCAAAAATGGCATTCAATTTACCATTCCTTTTCAAGTGCATTAAGCGCATGCATTTCCTTATCATGCTCTCATTTTAGTCGCCAAATTTAAGTGTCAATTCTTGGAAATTGCTTTACGCATAAACAAAACCGCAAAGAACTTCTGATTTTTTATGCTTCGACCGTGATGATATCAGATTCACGTGATTCAATTAGCTCTATATAACTTATATAGTCTCCTACAGGCACATGAATTAAACATACAGAGAGTATCTGTTGATATACTTTCAACGAGGAAAAAGTACCTTGAATGAAAATTGTATCGTTCAGACTGAGTAATAGTTGAGTAAAATGAAGGCCATTTCATTAATTTGTTTCATTTTGATTTTTAAAACTTCTCTTTCTCTTGATGACAACGGGAAATTATGGGCTGTGCTCGTTGCTGGTTCAAGTGGATATTACAATTACCGGCATCAAGTAAGTAAATATAATGCATATTTGTGATAAACAAAAATAGATACAGTATATTGTAGTAGTAGTTAAATAATGAACTGTTTATAGGAAGTAAATATTTAAATTTAGTTCCGTGCAAGTTGGGACAAGAGACAGTGCGTTAATAACCTGAGGTTTAAAGGGTGACTATCAGCATCATTACACCCTTATCACACCATCGATAGATTCGGGGCAGCTCCCATTACCTTACATTCCCAACCAAGTTTCCGCCTTCTCCACACAATGGCAATTCCCAACTTACTACTCGCTATTATGTTTGCTTTGGCCTACCTCTACTCCGTCTGATATCTATAGCCTGCTTGCCTGCCTCCCTCTCCAGTGGTCCTAGACTCAGGTTGAATGGGTACACCAGGAGGTGCGAGAAATGACGATCACAAGATACTTTGTTGTTGTTTGTTGGTGTTTTAGGGCTCTTGAACTACAAGGTCATTAGACCCTCGTCCACACCATAGTTCTTGTGCAGAGACTGCACGGACACTACACTAATGCGACGATTTTTAGGTATTAGCAGTACCCAGCTTTCCCAAGCGGCCACCCATGTCAGTACTAGCTGGGGTTGCTCTGCTTAACTTCAGTGATCAGACGAGAACTGGTGTGTCCAACGCAAAACGCCGCTCCCTCACACGATACTGTAGATTGGACTTGTGAGACGGTGTAGGGTTGAAACAATAACTGACGTTGGGTAGACTGCAGACCATCGAACTTAGCTCAATTTTAGGGAAAAGTCCCGCTGAAAGACAATTCTCAATTTCATCTGCAGCACTCGGAGTGAGTGACCTTGTTGAGGATAGTGATGTCAAACTTGGCACTATTTTCAATTACTTAAAATTGGGGTAAAGTCCTGCATTAAGTGAAATAAAAATTGTGGCGTTCGTCACGTACTTTGGTTATTATAACTTGATTTGCATTTCAATAACACACGCTGTTTTTATAAATATAGTGTACGTTCTCTTGATTTTTAATTGCATCAAATATAAAGTAAATATACAGTATCTAATCATAAAAATTTGTGGTGGATGACTTTGTAGTACTCCATTGTATATTAGTATCAGTGTGTCACACACTATACAGTCATCGCGAGCGGCTGTATTGTGTTGGACACACCAGTTCGAGTCGAACACTGAAATGAAGCAACGCAACTCCCAGCTGGTACTGGGGTGGGCGACCGCTTGGGAACACTGGGTATTGCTAATACTCAAATCGTCCTAGCAACGTAGTGTCTGTAAAGACCCTGCATTAGAACTACGCAGTGGACGGGGCTCTAATGACTATTAGTTGAAGGACCCTAAAACACCAATAAATCAATACAGTAATAAGTGCGATTTTGTTTTCAGGCAGACATCTGTCATGCTTACCATGTTTTAAGCAAGCATGGCATACCAGATGAGCAAATTATAGTGATGATGTATGATGATATTGCTTACAGTTCTGAGTAAGTTAGAAATACCATACAGCACATAAAGAATGATGATAAAAAAAGAGTGGCGAAAGACAAAATTATATTTTCACCTTTTTCATTCAGAAATCCTACTCCTGGAATAATAATCAATCGTCCTAACGGCACAGATGTATACAAAGGCGTTCCAAAGGACTATGTGGGCCACGTAAGGATACTATAATTAGAGATGCAATATAATACATATTGACACTTTGCAATGCTGATAAAGCTCAGTGCAATGCTGACAAAGCTCAAGACCAGTGCCGGATTTACCACTAGGCTAAGTAGGCTGAAGCCTAGGGCCGGAACATTTAGCGGGCTTCAAAACTTAAGAGAAGGGCCTTAAAATTGAAATAGCCTAGGGCCTCTCAATATCTAAATCCGGCACTGATGAAGACAATGCATTTATAAGTAATCCGATTTAATATACTTCTCAGAATGTTACTCCTGAAATTTTCCTCAATGTTTTGCTTGGAAAATCCGATGGTGTCATAGGAAAAGGAAGTGGAAAAGTATTGAAAAGGTACTTTGCATTACTAATTTACAGGTATATCGTTAAAGTTTTTGAATACTCAAGCTTAATAAATAATTACAGCGGCCCAAACGATCACGTATTTATAAATTTTGCTGACCATGGAGCTCCTGGATTAATAGCATTTCCACAAGGAGAGGTACAAAACTTAATGAAAATATTATTTTAAGTGGTAACTATTACTTAACTATTTTAAATTTCCGTGCCGTCTAGCTTCTCGCCAGTGATTTCATGAAAACTTTGCAAGCAATGAATAAAGCTAAAAAATATAAAAAAGTTAGTAGTCATTTTCAAGTTCAAAACGCCACATTTCTGATAGATCACATTAGTGATTAAAAACTATTTTTCATTAGATGGTCATTTATATTGAAGCTTGTGAATCAGGTTCGATGTTTAATGGCTTGTTACCTAACGATATAAGCAGTGAGTTTCTTTTATATAAAATGTATATTAAAATCCATTCAACAGGCTATAACAAGACTAATTATACCACGCATTTTACTTTTAGTTTATGCAACAACTGCCGCCAATCCTTTCGAATCTTCTTATGCTTGTTATTATGATGATGAACGACAAACTTATTTAGGTGATGCATACAGTGTTAATTGGATGGAAGATTCCGATACAGTAATAATTTTACCGCTATTACATATGAAGCACTAATGAAACAAATGCAACTAAATCACAATTTTAAATCAAATGTTATTCCAACTTCAGGAGAACCTCCAAGTTGAATCTTTAAACAAGCAGTTTCAAATCATAAAAAAAGAAACAAATACAAGTCACGTTCAACATTATGGCGATTTGGTAATTACGGACAGTATTTTCCTCAAAACTAACTGGTTGTCAAAAATTGATATAAAAGCAAACTGAATATTTTTTGGTAGACAATTGGCAACATGCATGTAGGAGAATTTCAGGGGTTAGCAAAGGCCTCGAAGTTTGTTAGCGATTCGTCACCCGTTCCTGTAAGATCTTTTGAAATTGTCATAACGAATAACATACAGGTTTTATATATGTGAAATATACATTTTTTCAAATATTTCATGCTTAGTTTGATGCTGTGGAAGCATTAGAAGTACCTCTAGAAATACTAAAGCGTAAACTGAAAGAGTTGGGCGGCTCTCACTACAGTGATGAATACAAAGAACTGCAACGCCAACTGCACAAATTGCACAAAGTGAGTGAAGTGACAGTATTAATTTCATTATTCAATAAGCAGTAGTACAGTACAAAAACTATACTCTACACGGAGATTTTTGACACTAAGTTAAACTCTTTTGCAGAATCGACAATTTCTATTACGTCGAATGCAAGACATAGTTTTAAAGGCAGCCATCAAGAATCAGTCCTTAGTAGAAGACATTTTCGATGAACGTCTACCTCTTCAAAATTTTGAGTGTTATGACAACGTAGTTCGATATTTTTCAAAGCACTGCTTTTCACTTAGTAAAGTAAGTAAATTAAAATTGAAAAATTCTTATATGACAAGTTTAACAAACCCTTGAATAAAAATCCTTTTATTTTAGAATGATTACGCTTTAAAACATATGTATCTACTGGTCAACTTGTGTGAAAAAGGTGTCAAGCCAAGAAGCATCAGAAAAGCCATGGATCTTGTATGTACCCATCCACCAATTCACGGAATTTTTTAAAAAATACATATAGTCATTTATCATTGTAATTAAAGACTGTAATGATAGTGTGGGATTTTATGAATGCGCATTTCGAGAAGAGCTACTTTAATATTGCTTTTTAAAATGTAAAAATACTCCCGAGATAAACTGAATTGTAACTGTATGCTATATTCAAGGCCTGGTGGGCCAATTTTAATGATGTTACTGAATTTAAAATCATCACATTTACTTAAATGCTAAGCCTGATTCTGAAAATGTTTTAATATGTTGTGTCGCATTTCCATCTGTGCAAGCATTCAAGGTTAATAAAAATTGTTATTTAATGAACCAGTTGTACAGATTCGAAAAATCGTGTGATTTCATAGAGTGGTATAACTTGCAATGTATGCTTAATAATTATAAAATTAAAAAAAAATAGTCAACACAATTATTTAATAAATTGAAAGTTCGTATTAACATAACTTTGTGATTTAAGGTGTTTTAAGGTGATTTAAGGTGTGTCTCGGTGCTCAGTAGTTAACGTATTTGATTTAGAGAGAGTCCATGGTTACAGGATCGCTCCTTTTCGAGACCAACAGCTCCTTTAGAGCGAGAGGGAAGTTCAAATTACGTCTTCGGTCGTCGGATGGGAGGTAAAGTTCAGTGTTACGTGTAGGATGTCACATGCATTCATACGTGTTCATTGACGTAATGTTCAGGTTTTGGAGCTCGTCCCAACGACCAAAATTCAGGTGCGGATCCAGGCCTTCAGTGCCTCAATGAGGCGCATATTTCAACTGATGACCCATTTTTGCATTTGCTATTCCTATTTCTATGCTGTCAGTCCAATCTGCAGTTGACTAAATCACTGAAGATAGGACATTGTCTAAGGGACAGTAGAAGCTGAGTAGAGGACCTATTGTAAGAGATTCTGAGTATTTCAAAATCTTTGGGGCGCACTTTTTTGAAGTGCTCCCCTGATCCGCCCCTGCCAAAATTAAGCGACGGTAAATAAACAACGGGTTGCAGCATTTGATCATAAGCTGGCTACATAAAATAACATGCGTTTTCGGTCCCAGTGGGGAAAGGATTTGAAATAATGATGATGATTCAGTTCGTACAGGCTTTGAATTTAAAATCTAAATCAAATGACTGACTTCTTACCATCGCAAGATTAGTTATCCATAAGTTCCAAATCGTCAGCAAAATTTGGAAGATGAAACTAACTACTGAAAGACTCCGAGAGGGGAAAAGATAGAAAATGAGACTTTCAATAAATTTCTAACGACTATCCAAATTTCGAAAACTTTCCACGAAGTTCAATAATGTGATTCGTAAGACATCCTGGTTCGCACTTTATCAATAACTCTAGCGATAATAAGAATGATTTCAATTTAATTTTTAAAGTACTTCAATGGTTCACGTCAAAATCATGACAGTATACGCTAATAATTATGGGTCCTGGTTATAGGTGATTTAGATCCTATTTGTCTACTATGCACTCGCTCTGAAGTATCATTAGATCTAGATATAATGTTGAAAACATTGTTTATACGCTTTCATTATTTACAGGTATATAAATATACATTTTGATAATCACTGCAGAGATTGAGGAATATCGTCGATTGGTACAAAAAAAAATTGCGATGTCACGGGCCGCGATGACTGATATGGGTCTTAAATAAAAGGAGACAGGATGTTACCATCAACACAGTTATAAAAATTAGTCGAACTGTATACATCAGCTGATAACTCATATTACAATAGCTAGATTAAAACTGTGATAGTTAAAGAGTTATTATAGATTGACGGAATTAAAAATTGCGGCAAAATATCTAAAACATAAATGATAACCATGAAGTTAATGATATGTTCAATGCTAATAACTATCGCATCTTCTCTCGTATTGCCCCAGGATGGTGAACATATTTGGGCTGTACTTATTGCAGGATCATATAGTTACAGCAACTACAGACATCAGGTAAGGCTAGAACCTCTTTAAATTAAGAATCATAAGCAAAACGAACCGTCTAAATTATTTAAAATGCATTATATTATAAAAAAAATATTTCGTTGACAATATTAAAATATCCCGCTTAAGTTGCAAATTAAGTAAATATCTGCAACTCGTCAGTGAAGTGAAATTACTTGCAATCTAAAGCCCTCATACATCTTATAATGAATTGCCTCTTGGAGAAAACATATTTAAATATTAAATATTGTAGTTTATAACTTGTAAACATTTTTACAATGCTCGAAGAATTCAGAATGAAGAAATCAATATGCATGCTGTATATTAAATTCGTGTTACGCACTCAAACTGGATGATTAGACCCATTATGGGATAAACAAGACGTTTCTAGATTTCGTTGTCACACAAAATGTTGTCACTAAGTCTTAACCACTTTTCTAACAGGGCAATGGGCAGCCTATAGACCTGGTCATCTATTGATGCCGTTAGCATCTTTTGAAAAAAAAAGTTCGGTTCTATGGACATCCTAACACAATAAGGCTTGCGCTACTAAACTTTGGTGAAAAGCTTTTAATTCCGAAATGCTGCCTAATTTCCTTATGGAGTCAAAAATTTTCATTGCTCATTTGATATCTAGTCAAAATTTTACTCCAATTTCTTTAGTGAAAAGCGATGTAATGATTCAGTTGAGGACAGCTGTTTTAGAGATTATGTCAATGCATGCTGCAATGCACACTTAGTACAATGTCCAGGTAGATGTGTCCTTATGCTATCGAATCACCTTAGCATCAATGGTTAAAGAACATCCTTGCTCAAATAGCATTCTGCAAGACATTTTCAACCACCATTTGCTCTGTGAGCCGAGGTCCCCATGACAACAAACAGATATCAGTGAATAACATACAACCTAAATGAATTTACGGACAACAAAACTAACCTGCTCGTATAATCTTACTGAGGACTCCTAGTTAAAGTATACTCTTCATCTTTAGATCTTGAATTGTATCCGATGTGGAGGTTCAGGTGCAATCAAAGGACTTGTAGCACTATAAAAATACAAGGTGTAAAGTTTATTCAAAGTTACGCCATTGTTCAAAAACCTCACTTTATAGTATTAGAAATACCTGACTAGGTTAATCACAAAGATGCAGGTTATTGATAACAGACAGATTGCAGGCAGGCCACAATAAACAAGGGAGCAGATTGTACTGAATGGTGAAGTATGTAGATGGTGCATGGTGTGGACGCGGACCTGATTGGGAATACAAGGGACTGAAGGGCCAGAACCCGCAGACCCGATTCTACCATACCCTGTATAACGGTGATGATAATGATGGTGAATAATTCTGACTTATTGCTACGATTCAGGCCGACATATGCCATGCTTATCAAGTTCTTCATGACCACGGTGTGCCAGATGAACAAATAATTGTAATGATGATGAATGATATTGCTTATAATCCATCGTAAGTTAGCCACTGTACTCACATCGGTTAACAACACTTCATAACAATGTATCTAACTGAACGTTACTTTAATGTGCCTACTAATTTAGAAATCCCACTCCAGGAATAATTCTTAATAGTCCTACCGGACCAGATGTTTATCAAGGAGTTCCAAAGGATTATACTGGCATGGTAAATACATGGTGCGCGTAGATTTTGCACGTTTCATAAATTACTGCGTCAACATAAGGTGTGTTATCACTTTTCAGGACGTAAATATAGAAAATTTTGTAAATATAATGCTTGGAAATGAAACTGCAATGCGAGGCATTGGTACTGGCAAAGTTCTTAAGAGGTCAGGAGAACGTTTTTGGCACAAAAGTCAATATTGCTGATTGACAAATTAAAATCTTACAATGTTACCTTTGTACAGCGGACCAAATGACCACGTTTTTCTAAACTACGTTGATCATGGTGGACCTGGATACTTAAACTTTCAAGATGAGATTGTACGTGTTGTGTTGCAAACGCAACTTCCAAATTATTGCACACTTCTACTTGATAGTGCAATTGTATAAAAATGTAATTAAAGTTCAAATTTTCTTTTTACAGCTTTACGTAACTAACTTTACGGAGATTATCGTCCACATGCACCAGAATAATGCTTTTGGAAAGGTGTGGTGATTATTTCGGATTGCAGTAAATGCCAAGGAAATCTACAGTAAATCCATGCAGTCTCTCCGAGCGGAATATTTAAACTTTTGTTTTCTTGAAAACAGATGGCCATTTATATCGAAGCTTGTGAAGCTGGATCCATGGTAGATTGGTTGCCACCTGACATGGACAGTATGTGCAGTGTCTAAATATGCCACTATTTCGTTTTACTAAAGCTGTTGATCGTCATTTAGCCCCACACGACGCTACATATGGCAGTATTTGTACTATGAGCTTAATTCTTTCTTACCTTAGGAGTTACCTGTAAAGTTAACTCGGTACTAGAATTAATAATGCGTGAAATTCAGTGTTAAGTCCATACCTTTACATTCTGGTATTGAACGGGGCATAGGCACCCCCCCTCCCCCAGTGCATGGTATTATCAGACGATGTTGAGAATGCCGTTGCCAATTCTCGTCTGATCACTGAAGTTAAGCAACGCAACCCCAGCTAGTACTAACATGGGTGGCCGCTTGGGAAACCTGGGTACTGCTAATACCTAAAAATCGTCCCATCAGTGTAGTGCCTGTGCAGTCTCTGCAATAGAACTATGCAGTGGCCGGGGCTCTAATGACCTTGTAGTTGAAGGGCCCTAAAACATCAACGAAACAAAGCCTCAGTAGACGTGTCAATGTTAAATAGCCAAATTGGCATAACATCCAAGACGGGATTAGGGTATGATGACGATTGTTGACGATCCTTGAGCTCTGCGCTAAATCGCACTCCCAATTTGCCTCCTAAAAGTTTTCTTGTTGCAGGCCGTCATGGTCCAAGGTATCCTGAGTAGTTAGCAAACCCATTCTTATCTTTATGGCTGAGTCGGATTATACTTAAGTTCGAGATGACCAAGCAAAACAGAGGACGAGAATAAAGGAGAGAACAAGCTTCTTACGACTGGCAAGAATATTCCTGAATGCCTCAATATTCTGCCCTAGAATCTACACAATATGGGTTCATCCCCAAAACTAATGTCTGAAACATTCCCTTAATAGAATTACCTCAAAATTTAGAGTACAATAGTATCATATAATCCAAACTGATATAATAACATGAAAATTCTCAATACTCTTAAGAAAATGACACATACGTTCTTATTTATTCCAGCTTATGCTCTGACAGCTGTTGGTCCCTTTCGGCAATCAATGAGTTGCTGTTATGACATTGAAAGGCAAACAACATTAGGCGATCTTTTCAGCGTCAACTGGTTGGAAGATTCTGATTCAGTAAATAAAAAACAAGCTTTCTTATTATATGCATTAATTGCAACGCTTATAATTCTTTATTGACGATTAACAGCAAAACATTCAAATCGAAACATTGGACACGCAATTTGCGATAGTGAGACAAGAAACAACCATGAGTTTGGTGCACCAGTATGGAGACCTGGTAAAAACTAATAAACTAATGAAATGTAGACAGCACGAATAAATTAACAATATGAACGAAAACATGACATTTACATAGAACATTGGATGGTTACCTGTAGGAGCTTTCCAAGGAATGAAGTTGTCAAATAAAAGTCTAGAAAAGAGTACAGTTAACGTAAGTAAATGGATTTTCAAAATTTTTATGACGATAAATAATTAATTTCCGTAAAAAATTTCTTTCTAAAAAAGACTGACATTGTCCCCGCACGTGAAGTTCCTTTATATACCTTAAGAAAAAGATTAGAGTATGCTGCAACACCTGATGAAGCAAAGCAGATACAAGAAGATATAGATAAGTTAATAGCAGTAAGTAGAATTCATTAATTTTTATGAACTTACATAAATATAAAACATAATTAAAATGCAAAACTCCGGAAAGATGATACGAGGTAAGCAGCAGATTAAAAAATAGATCAACTTCAGTGTTAGCTGCTACTGGAATAAATGTTCTAGTAAATGTCTTGAAATATAAATACCGGTAGTTATTACACATCAATAAAATAACGAATGTATAACAATTTACGCGCATCTCTTTATAGATGAACTAAATAACTTAACATTAAACAACAACATTAATATACTGTATTACAATCTTAACATTATACTAAACGAAGATCACTAACGATCATTTGGAATAGTTGATTAAAAATCTTTATACAATCCAATGAATAGCTAATTGATAGACTGTATGACAATAAATATGCAACATTTATAAAATTTAATTTTTAAACATGTCTATATACTGTATATCAATTCATACAAAAGTTGCAATCTGGACATTGAGAAACCAACATGTTATATACTTTAAAGCACGGTTTTAAAGATATCAGTCTCTTTTTGGCCAAGTTTTGATAACAGTGCCACTTATAAATGCAAGAAGACTATTTTAAATATGTATTAGAAAAAAATTGTAGGAAATATTTCATTTGATTTAGGTAGGGCAGTTTCACCTTGAGGTTTCATCTCTTAAAAAATTTAGCATTATGAATATTGAGAGGATTTTTTTTCTCTTATTTCAGAATCGAGCTTTCATGCAAAACACAGTAGAAGAAATCATCAGAAAGGCAGTTAAAAATGACGTCAATGTTGACCAAATACTGAAATCAAAACGGAGAATTCAGAATCATGAGTGTTATTTCCATGTTCTGAAGTATTTTAATAATAAATGCTTCAATATAAGTAAGGTAAGAAGTACATACATCTAAATAAATATTTTATAAAATTACATATAGAAAGTTTTCTTTGAACATCACATATAAATAACATCAACAAGACGACAACAACACGTTGAGATCAGGTAAAAACAGTGTTAGATTAACCGCCTCACACATTTATATATAATATTAAAACGAGCTATTCACTCTCGTCCATTATGGTTGGATTCTGACATTCCGATCACTACAGACTAGAAAAATGCTCTCGTTCAAAAATGATATGTAATTTGTCAATTATTAAACACTCTTATTTCCTTTGGTGGAAGACATGGCTAATGTGAAACTGCATTGACCCGAATATTTTAATACTGCAGGTGGTTTTTAAACCCAAACTAAATCCTGATATCGAAATGAGCACCCACTAAATTAAGAAAAAAGTGACAGTGAAATGTAATATAAAACTCATTTACCTGAAAAAAAGTTTCTCTAAAATTAGATTACTATCAATGCTACTCGAAATAATGTGTTTTTGTACGGCGTAAAATTGAGCTTTCTATATTCTCTTCATGTAAAGGAGTCCATATATTGATAAGCTGGAAGTTTCGATATTCAACTTCAAAATAATTCTAAAATACTAAATCTCCAAAAAAATTTCCTAGTGATGTTTCGAATAAATGAAAAATTAATAATAATAACAAAAATATGTAGTTTTTTTGCAAATAACTAGAGTGCAAATAAATATTAATAAATGACATGAGTGTCCCCAAATCACAAGTCAGGCCAGACCATTTGACTAGTTTCAAGATTGTCGTTACACTAATTTATCAAAAAATTAAATTCATTTCAGTTGTGGATAAGAATTACTGAATGACAATGTCGAATAGCAAATCACACATTTTTGTCATTAAAAAATATTGTTTATATGTTTATACTAACTAATATGATTTCCTAGAAATAATCCTTCATCAAATTTTGATTAAGTATATTTTTTTTTCATATAGAATGAATATAGTAGCACATATACTCATACATTAGTAAATATGTGCGAAACTGGAATTCCAGCCACAACTATTCAAGAAGCAATGGATGAAGTGTGCATATTTGCTCCAGTTACCGGTATTAATTAGCTAAAATACTGTCCATCGATTTTCAGCAATTCTGAACTGGATGCATTAATAAACATTAATCTCAAAGAAGCTTTGCTGCATTAACTAGTGCTCAGCATTAAATTCATATTATAGCATCAAGTTAGAAAATTAACCCATTTCAAAATCTGAAGGGGTGAATATATCGATATCGAATATGTCGAACCAAATGTCAGCATTGTTGTGATGTTTCCCAAACAACATTATTTAATAATATGATGGCAAGAGAGAGAGAGAGTACAACAATACTTAAGAAACCTACAGTTATAGTAAAGAAATAAAAACACTCCAACACAAAGACATACGAGTAAATACAATATAAAATATTTCATTTCTTTTATGAATAATTAACTACCAATAATAAATATATGTTCATAATGGGGCAATAACAACCAAGCTAATAACGAGTATAACTGTAAACACCACAAATGTCAATAAATATTTTGTACGAATTTAAAACATGGACCATGGATCTGACATGAAACATCGAATTCAAAATCCGCATCAGTACTTTGTTCATAAGATGTTAACACCATGATAACCATTTAGACGGACGTTCAAGTACGAACTTATATTTCATAATTGCGAAATTTGCGAAGCATTTCTCCTGGTCGATCCCTCTCCCAATGTTCACTTCTTCGTCTGTCACTCGCCGGTGCAGATAATTCTCTACCTTTCGGGGCTAAAACGTTATCCAAATATTGCCATGAATTGTTATACCATCTCGTTTAGTAGGATTAATTTATAATGACTTTATAAAATGAATTAAATAATTAACCACTGATTTGCTAACCAAAGGTTTCTCACCTGCAAGGGTAGAAGCAGTTGCACCTGAAGATGAAGATCCTTCAAGCATCAAGTCCTTCTTTTTACGCGCCGCCCAATGCAAAGACTGTGGACAAAAACGTTTTGAGATATTAAGTTTTGAAATTTAATCCTACCAAATTTTCCACACATGTAAATTAAACATACCAACACATTGAAACCATACAGTATAGTGCAAACTTAGGAATAAGTTATTGGCATGCAGAAGTACACACACATTTAAGACACCTAACGTACAGTGTGAACGTTCTTGCCAAGCCCTGACCACTGCTCAAATGGCATTGCTATTCCGTTACTTCGCCATGTATCATATTGTTTACGTTTCTCAACATCACTCAGTATTTCTTTAGCCATTTGCAATTTCTTGAATCGCTCTTCTAATAAATATATGAAAGAATTTTTATTATCTCTCGTTGTATACATTATAGACATTTGACATTTTCATACCTGCCAGAGGGTCATTTGGATTTTTATCTGGATGCACCTCCAAAACCCTGGCTTTAAATTCTGCCAGTATTTGCTCAGTCTAATTTATCAGAAAAAAAATTATTAAGTATAAGTATTATAGTAATTCAAAAATAACAGGTTTTTCGATAAAAGGTCGCTAGAAAGAATGGGGTGTCCGTCATACATACAACTGCACATTTCAAATAAAATCGCATGTTTCAAAAGATGCCTTTCAACGATTGCCTTTCAAAGATGCCTTTCAACGATGACTCACTAACCAAAAAAGTTGGTTATTTTTCGTAACATAACGATACATATCATTGATCAGCAAAAAAAAAACCCCTATTTATAATTTGATTTAATTGTTTGCTTTCAAGTCATGTATGGTGGGTCCACATACGATTCTACCATATGCAATATTATAAACTGCATTTAGAGCTTCTTAGTACAATTACGAGTATAAAAAAATTAAATAGGGCATCGATGATTTTATAAGTAAATATAAATGAAAGGCAGTCAATTTAATTAAATTACATAAATGCATTAGCAAAGCTTATGAAGCTTAGGGGCATACTATGAAACTATTCCATAGCAGATGTAAATTTCGCTAACCGGCAGAGTTTAGGTATTCATATCGATGCAAAATGTAATGTCAACAACTTGCAAACCATTAAATTCCCACGGTCACAATTATATTAACAAATCAATACGACATAAAGATAGAAATTACCGAGGCAGTTTCGTCGCAGCCGAGAAGTTCGTAATAATCCTCCTCTTGTTTGTTATCGTGAGCGAAGATGGCATCCATTGAATGATCTCAAAACACGAAATCTCTTAATTTTTCAGAATCCAACAAGTGGCTAAATTGGTATTAAGACACAAATCACAATGCTAATGATTATTTTTTAACTAGTTCAATAATAGATAAATGAAGCCTTAAGATATATTCTATATTTAATAGAGCATGCACATAAAGTATCGTTTCGTTTACAAATATCAACAACTAGATGTATGGCGAACAGGTGTTCAGCTGGTTGCCTTTGGAAGGGTTATTCCAGTATTACGATCTCAACTTTGATGCCCAGTCTATCAGCGGCGTTGCAGTTCAAGAAACATTACTTCCCTACATGAATAATTAATTATATTAAAGCAAATTTACCTTAACATGTTTATGTAATTTTTACATTTAACATATCACATGCTGGCTAAATCACAAAATAAATATAGGATATAATCTAGGCAGATATGTGGGCATGAGCCTGACTCCTGTTGCATTACAGTTATTGTGCAATAGGACAGACACCACACAATATTATAACCAAACAAAGCATTAATTAACCTGCCAAAAATTTCTATTTTGGTTGTATAATGTAGTGTTGGAACAGCGGGGTAGGCCGGCATCCCCCCCCCACAGACAATTCAGCCAATATTTCCAGCGGGTTCCAGACCCGTGGCTGGGGTGCAACCAGTCAGAGCATGTTCAGTGGACCTTCAGACCCGACCCTGCCACAGGAGGGATAGGGGTATGATAATGATGATGACTGTAGGTAGACATGTACACTGGTGTACCAGATCTTCATTGGGAAGTCTCTAGTATTTCCCCAAGTGGTTTTAACCCAGGCTATGAAACCGTCGGGAGCGACGAATTGCGTTGGACACATCAGTTCTCGTCTGATCCCTGAAGTTAAGCAACGCAACCCCAGCTAGTACTGGTGTGTGTGTAGTCTCTGCATGAGAGCTATGCCATGGACGGGGCTCTAATGACCTTTGTAGTTGAAGGGCCCTAAAACACCGAAAAAAAAATCGAACCCATCATTCATGTCCTAAAGAAGTTCTATTCTCCTTGCTCCTTGGCACCTTCCATAAGACCCTATCATATGTTTTCGATTAAAATTCCCCCTCCACTCCGCCGGACAGGTACGTGCCAGATAATAATTAGAATTAATTATCACATTTCTGGCCATCCCCTTGCCCTTGGATAGTGGTATTATCCAGTTCTCCGGCCAAACAGCTGGCTGGCATACTGATCTCTCTACAGTAATCATAATTCAATTTCCAACACGTGAGTCCTGTATGCCCTACGTTTCCACGTATGTCAATAAGGATTCTAATAGCAGGGCCTTCTTTTTAATCTACTATCTTGCTCGGAGCCTTAAATGTTTCATTTCCCAGCACTTTGCCCAGTATTTTTGAAGCTGCGGCCTAATTGTTGTCATCCTCTTCTTCCATACCCTCATTCATTAGCTAGGTCACAAAAATTCTCCTCTCACCTCATTGTCACTTGGGTTGGAAGAAATAGAGAACTACCTGCCAGCTTAAATATCTCGCATTCCTTTCTATCTTTCGTCCCAAGCTGTTGATAAAGGACCTTAACAGAAATTCATAGTAATACAATAAAATTTCAGTATCATGCTAGCTACTGTACACTACAGTAGAAGTGCGACTAACGTAAAAGTTGAATATGCCTCAAGATATGGTATGGAGTTCCGTTATACGCATGTCGGGCGTTTTCAATCAACGTTTGTTTGTTGACAAATTATGGAAATAGTGAACCGCTAGTTTTTGCCGATTCTGGCGTTTTTCTCCACATAAATATGGTACAGACTTATAAGTGTAATGATTTTCAAGACGGCACACAATGAAATTTTGAAGGTAGTATGAGTGGCTGAGGTATTTTAATGGTTAAAAGTTGAATAGCGTTTTTTTTTTTCACCATTCCTTGAATGAATGAGTTGCCGAGTTTTTTCTTCTTTCATTTATACAGTTCATTTTAATATACAAATAATTCGTGAGTTTACGCGTAGTTTCCAGACGGTGCACAGCTAATGAATGCGGATATGTTACCAAGTTTTTTTTTTATCACGAAAGGAAAAGCAACGTGTTTATGAATCCCCCAACTTTTATAGACTGAAATCAGTCATTCATATACTGTGCAACGTACCATTAAGTGCCACGGCACTTTAGTTGCAGAAAAATAGTTGGTTGTACATGTGGCAACCAAACTCATTTGTAAAGCTTACACTAATTCAGAACGTACAGTAACTCAAACCACAGATATTATAGTAGACTACGAAGGCGCCTTTGAATGTGTTGCATAAAATGTAAGCATCCGACAACAAATAGCAACCGTCAGCCTTTATTTAAGTGCATAAATTCAAAAAACTACATATTTTATTGACAAATGTACTTGAAATAACGCTAACTCGCTATAATAACTTTATACCACATGTTTTTCGCTGGGCATCATACGCATATAACAGACTGAAAGCTGCTTACTGAGAGTTGTACTTGAAACTATATTAAGAGGAGAGTATATAGAAAAATAATGTTGCAGAGAAGAAACTGGAATATGTAGTGGAAGTGCCATGACGGTGTGTGCTTGACTGTCCAAAATAATTACTTGACTTTATTCTTGATATATATTAATATTTTCAGCTATTCGTGATGTCTAAACCTACTATTTCAACGTGGCAGTCATGTAATTGGCCTGGAATTTTTGCAGCCGTATTTTATGGCTCGTGTTCCGCATCAATGGCATTTTCCAACAAAGCCATTATCAGCAGTTATAACTTTGATTTTCCATTTCTAATATTACTTTTGCAAATGATTGTATCTATTCTGATAGTGGAAGTATTAAATGTTGTTGGTCAAAAGACACTACCACCATACTCGTATGAAAGAGGACGACAGTTTTTGATTCCATCTATATGTGCTGCTTTGCATAGTTCCCTTTCACTCATAGCATTAAAAGGAATGAATATACCAATGTATGGCGCAGTTAAACGGTGCACTCCATTAGTGAATTTAATTTTATCAGTTGTTGTGCTTCACAAACCATTACCATCATGCCTTATTACAATGTCAATTCTAATCCTCACCTTAGGATGTCTTGTTGCAGGTAGCTATGATTTTCACTCTGTTGAAAAAAATCTTAAGAGTATTAATAGTTATTTGTACAGTAATACTGTCTTATGCTCGTCTATGTTTTATTATTGTAGGAATTGGAGATTTATCCTTTGATGGAACGGCATATATTGTTGGAAGTTTGAGTGTCATCGTCCAAGGATTGTATCAAACACTAATTCAGAAAGCTGCTGAAAGGAATTTATCAGTGTTAGAAATATTTCAAATAAATAGCTATAATTGTCTTCCGATGTTTGCAATTGGATGTCTAATTGTGAATGAGCCATCTCGTTTAAAAAATTATGAAAATATAGGTTTGTATGTGATTTTGTTAATAATTTCTGAAATGAGAGTATAGAGCGTCAGTTCCCAACATTCTTTTTCTTACAGATAGTGGTTTTTTCATATGCCTTTTTATTGTCATCGTTTTGGGGTCTGTACTCAACTATTCCCTTTTTTTGTGCACTAGTTTAAATTCTGCACTCACTACTAGCCTAATTGGTACATTGAAAAGTGTCATTCAAACTGTGATCGGATTTTTCACATTTGGAGGAGTTGCATATAACCCAATCAATATTGCAGGTAATTTTTTGATGTATACGTGATGTTAGTGTAAAAAATGAAATTAGCTTTTTGATTGATGTTCTGTATAAATCATTTTTAGGTATTGTTTTGAACAGCTTGGGAGGTGCACTTTACACATACATAAAATATCGAGAGAGAAATGTTACCAACAATAATGCGAACGATTCTCTTTCTGAGAATTGCAGTGAATATAACAAAGGTAAAATTCATAATACCTACAATCATTCTGTCTAGAAATTGAAAAGTATTTAAAATTAAGTAATGTTTATTTAAATTTATTTAAAATTTGTGTAAATGTGTTTCAATGTACATCCTTTTATCAATAAAAATATGTTACAAATTAAAATATTTCCTACAAAAAACGGTAATTATATACATGTGCAAGGTTTTCTGATTTTAGAGCCCTTTCTTTCTTCAGGTTAGCAAGAAGAATGTGTCTTAGCTAGAGAGATTTTATGTAATAGAAGAACTACGGGAACCTTCGGTGCATTGAAAAACTATTGCGTTTAACAGAGGGTAAGCTAATTCAGAGACTAATACGAAAAGTTTCGTCTACATTATGAGACATTGTTAGTTTCCTATCTCACAGAGACTAGTTCAAATTCTTTGTCAGTTAAATTATTCCCTGGCACTAATAAGACATTTCTTCTAGTGGAGGTTTGATATAAACCTTGTTCGTTGAATGTGACATGTTTCATTTGTTATAACGGAGTAGGATCTTTATTCTGCTTCAAACTCAGTATTTTGTGGTATATTTTCAAGTGTTGCCTTGCTGAGCAGTTTTGGTGCTAGAAACGATATGCCTATAGCACCTATTGGTGCGCAGACAAGAATGGACAATGCTGCTATCATCAATGCCTGGAAATAATTCAAAAGCAGTAAAGATCAGCTGCTATATGTTTGTAAAGACGTCAGAAATGTGCAACAATCTTTAGATTTTTGCGAAAATGCACCTCAAAATAACATACTCTCATCTGTAGAATTTATTCGCGTTTGATAAGGTTGGTGGGTGAGTAGATGGCAATGCACACCATATCTGTCTGTTCGAATTCGCAGTTTACATCCGGAACCCTTATCAGAAGGACAACCACCGACTGTGACCAAGTGCCATTGGGTACAGGGGCTTCGTACAGAACTTTGATCTCAAGAGGTAAGTGCACTCTACCAATTGAGCGACCAAGGTCGACCACTTTTGGATTTGCTTCTATCATACCTTTGATAGAAGCAACCCTATGATATGGTCAAGTCCATGAGTTCTTAACGTCCATTCCATTCCTGTTCTTCCAACACGCTGCCATATTTTGCAATATAATTTGCTTCCACATTTACTTTCGTCTTTCTCTACATTGCCTACTACCCTGGAGTTTCGTTCTTATGATACGCCTAAACCATCTTAGTCCCATTTGCCCCACGCCTAAGAGGCCCTTTTTCACAGAACACTATTTATCTGTTTTCAATCCCAGGTTCTGTAAACAACCATTATTGAAATAAATTTCCAAAAGTCGTTTGACACTGCAAAATGAAGACCTGGTTTTATGGAAAATTTTGGCTATAAACCATTCTTAACCTCTCCTTTATGCTTTACATCCTAGCAGTATTAATAATTAAATAAGTCATCCTCTCTTTTGTTCCTTTTTTACCTGTCAACTACTTGGAGAGTGCAAAGGAATAAAGTGTGGTAATGTAAATTAAATAAATTGTTGTCATACCAAGAATCCCATTTGCTCAGCTTCTGCCCCAACATGTAACGTTCTTGCAGAATCCAAAATCAGAGGTCCAATAGCTGCCTGTGATAACAATAGGAGGTGAGCTTGAAAAACATTTAAATAGCTTCAATACATAAGTGAATGCGTGATTTACTACCTGTACAGTAGCCTTTGGAATGCAGGTAACCTGAAGGAAAATGATTTCTTTCCAATTGAACCCAGAGTTTAGTACAGACAATGTTCCAACAATTGTACGTGCCAAGAGCCCAAAAAAAATCACTGCTAACCCTTTGCCTATAAAATACATTTATTTATTACACTTATATAGTTGCGTTAAATAGTTTCTAGGAAATGTCACAATATTTATGCCTCACCTACTATTGAACCTGACAAACTTTCTAAGTCAATCTCGGCTCCAATGAGACCAAATAAAATTGGTTGCATGACTAGCCACACAACAGCATAAACACGGGAAACTTCTTTCTGCAAGAAATTGTAATAAAGTCTTCATTAACAGTCGGACTTATAAGGACATTACTCAGTAATTGGGATTAAATGATTGGGAAAACTAGAAACCCGTCTTGTCATGGTTGATTCGCAAGTTCGCCTCTGGTTGGGTTTCTCAACCCAGAAGATTATTGCCTGCTCATGTGATAGGGCCAACTCCTAACTCGACCTACTTCAAATTCATTATATACAATTTTTTTTCCTTGTAAATAGGGTCCATTTATGAACATTTGACTTCCCATCTGAAAGAAGGCGTACCCGCCTTTATCAGAGTTCAACTTGCAAACCGCGAGGCTGGTTCGGATCCCCTATCAAATGAACTTCTGTGACCAGTGTCTTTGAGAAGGGTATGTAAAATGGACTCCACGTCTCTAAATTTTTGTTGTTGTTTGTTGGTGTTTTAGGGCCCTTCAACTACAAAGGTCATTAGAGCCCCGTCCACAGCATAGTTCTTATGCAGAAACTGCACAGACACCACACCAATGCGACGATTTTTGGGTATTCGCAGTACCCAGTTTTTCCAAGCGGCCACCCATGTCAGCACTATCTGGGGTTGCGCTGCTTAACTACAATGATCAGACGAGAACTGTTGTGTCCAACGCAATTCGCCGCTCCCCACGTCTCTAAAGCAAGCCAGGGGAAAGCTCATACAGAGAAAGCTCCTAGAATAAAACAATGTGATTATAGATAATATTATAATGGAAACTTTGAACTTACATCTCTATTATTATTTTTCCTCCAGCCAATAGCGGCTATAAATGCGAAAACTAACGCACCAACTGCACCAGCGCCAGTGAAGTCTATCTGCTTGCTAACAAACACTGCAAACAGACTTCCGAAAAAAAGGAGAGCAAACCTTGGAAGTACCACTGATTTCTGAAAATGATTAATTTCATAAATATGGTTAATACTTTGATCTCAAATACAATATTGCCATTTTAAATAAGCAGACAAGCAAATGCTCATAAGTCAGAATAGCAACAAGCTCTGAATTAATTATAAATGGAAATATTTATGTACATAAAGTGTCATATGTCTGAAAACAACTGGTTGGAAAACTCACTAAATTACGAGTCAATTGTTTGCATGACAACCGAATATTAATTTGAATAAATAATCTGACAGGGATGCGTATGTACAATAGGTTCTTCATAAAATTTTAAGATATTTTTCAATTTCATTTGAAATAAGTAAGCTAAGAATTATCTTACACTATTTTTATTTGGAAGATACCATGTCATCAATCCCATAATGACTCCATATGCAACACCCATTAAGATTTCCAGAGGTCCTTGAATGATGGTGAACCACAAGGCATCTGAAAAGAGAGGTTTAGATTGTGATCCATGATACAAATTCAATGATAATATTACTGACCACTAAGTCATTAAATCAGCCTTACTATTTGAAAAGCTTATGCTGAGAAATATCCCGAAAATGGCGACAGATAAGGCATCATCAACACCGGCTGTAAACACTCCTAAAGTAGGAATTCCTTTCTCTACGCCAAAACCGTGTTCTTGCAAATATAACATCGGTGGCACAACCACTGCTGGAGATAATCCCGCCAACACAAATCTAAACATATTTAATAGTATATTAAATAAAATTAATCTATACAAATATATTTAATCTACAATACGGTCATTTAGTGAGTATTAAGAAGACTAATAAAGATAATGGGATCTGCCATTCTAGGACAAAGAATAGCAATTTGTCATAAGGAGGGTCAGGATTTGATAAATTTTTGCAAGTGTGGCTTTCATCTTGCATTGTGACTAAAGTAGAGTTATCTCCGTAAAGTGTAAAGCAATAAGCACAATATGGTGTTATGATCAAAAGGCAAGCGACAGTGACTGTTTTATACACTAAAGAGTGCTATTTGTGGGACATCCGTCAATCTCTTAGGGCCAGGGGCGGATCCAGGGGGGGAGCAATGCAGCAATTACTCCTCTTCAGTGTCTCAATGCGGCGCATATTTCAACTGATGCACGATTCAACTTTGCAACTTATGAGACATTTTTGTATTTGCTATTCCCATTTCTATACTGTCAGTCCAATCTGGAGTTGGCTAAACCACTGAAGATTTATACTAAGGGATTTTGAATATTTAAAAATATCGGGGGCGCACTTTTGTTGAAGTGCTACCCCCTGATCTGTCTCTGAATCTGCCCCTGGATGGAATAGGGGTGGCAAGGAGTAAGGGCTCTGAAGAACTTGTTCTGCCAGTGTCTTCTAATACAGCCCACGTATATTTGTTATTAGCAGTCTTCCTTCTTTTTATTAAGGGAGTATGAAATGGACCAGTTTTTTTGGACTTTTGAAATTTCTATAATGACATAATAAAAACATATTTACCCTAAGGCGAACCCCATTGTCAGTGGAAATCCCAGCAGCCAGTAGGCAACTGCTCCAGCCGCAAGGCCCTCGGCAATGCACGGCAAACATGCCAATCTGATGCAGACCCAACTAAGTTTTTTGACCTTACTGGGATCTAATCCCATTCCTGCTCGATTCAAAATGACGGCTAAAGCAGCATTCCTGTATAAAAGATAACAGTAATAATTTGTAAACGAACCATAATTTAAATAAAACATTACATTACAGTAATTGCAGTATATACAGTAATATATTTATTCAACGTAATTGCATGGTGCTAATTTAGAAGTGTAGGAGTTAACATAGAGGACAAATAACTACAGTATATTGAACTTGGTTTTATTTGGCGAATGATTAGATTATGGGATGCCATCATTACCCAGATATGTGCCTCTTACACCTTGTCTGCCTTAGGTCAATTTCTCTTAGAAAAATATTTTAATAGCACTGTTGTAAAAATATTTTACCAAGTAATAACCGCGTTCTAATGAATTACTGTATGTGGGCCTGTGTGGGCTGATACCACATTTCAGGTGTAGGAGTGGATAGCATGATGCTGCAAAAGTATTTTACCAAGTAATAACGGCATTCAATACCTGCAGGCCATTATTGTCATTCACATGAAAAATCTAATTCAACAGTACTATATCAAATATAGCAACTTCAAGACTAAGTTTGAAGTGATGTCATGTCACACGGCGAAATATCACGTGTAATGCTGGCATGATAAGCTGGTCCTGTCAGCGACAAAGCCAGAATTTTGGGTCCAATAGTAGGGCCTTTTATTCCTTCTCTCATAGTTTAACTGAAAGGAGTTTTACGGAATTTTATACCATGGTCGAAAAATAATAGACCAAATAATATATGAAAAAGACAACTTAGAAAAAAATATTTCATATGCTAATAATGAAATGAGGATTTCATTCAACAAAGCCTTTTAACTCACCTTAATGCTGATGTCCAATCTGGACGCAATTCAATAGCTATCTGTAAACTTGGTATAATAGGCCAATTTCGTATGATGAAGCCCATGACTAACATTCCTAAATATTAAAATAAAATAACTTAATTCAATAAAAATTTAAATGTGTGACTATTAGTAGTTTGGACAACAGATCGTCCATTGAGCAAAAAACCATCTCGACAAGCCCCATAACCGTGGTCTGCCTATAACAGGCCTTATGCTATACTGCATTTTTCACTGTACTTTAAAAAGTATTAAAGCCCTGTGTCGACGATTGGGAAGGGAGGGGTCAAAGTAAGGATGCGTCGAATTTTTGATAGTGTAAAAAACCAATGTCCTCATTTGTAAGAAAGATGCCAAAATCCAAGCAATAGGAACCCATCCTTGACAAACTCTGTACTGAGAGTGAGAGAAGGGGAAGTCCCAGAGACTTTAAGAAGTCCATTTGTCCTGATATCAATTACCACTTCTTTTATAGAGAAGAGAGGCAGTAATTATTCTTTCAAATTACACGGGACACAACCCAATGATGATCGACGACATACATACCTAGAAGCGCCGGAAGTCTGAATTTTCCAATTACTTCTCCAAATACCCAACACGCCACTATTAACATAGTCAAAGCAAACAGATGTCCTCCAGGCACGGCATCTTCTCTTGTTAAACTCCACAGAATTCCCCAGATTAATCCACTTACAATTAAAATGATTAGATATTGAGCTACTTTTTTTCTAGGTGGGCAGAATGCTAATATACATTTTGATTTTGCTCTTTGGGACAGGCTTTCAGTTGACATTTCAGAAACAGTTAATGTGACAGTACTAGTGGAGTTATTGGGAATTTCTGCTTCAGTATTAATACAGGTGCTTGACTTTTCAAAATCTTCACTAGCGTTTGGAAGGGCATTATTTAATTTGTTGGAATTATGGCTGCGATCTGGATCTGAAAATGTATAATGATGCTTAAATATACACCAAAATTGAAATTAGCAAAAATGAATCAGTTAATTCTAGGATAGTTAATGCACTAATTCATCGCCCGATTATATATACACAGGCCCATATCTAAGAGGGGTGGCAAAGATGGCATTTGTCTGGGGGCGGTAAAAAAAAATAATTTTTGACCACGGTCGATATCTTGCCAAAACTTTTACTGGCCGCACACCAACATTAGGGGAGCGGCGAGTTGCGTTGGACACACCAGTTCTCGTCTGATCACTGAAGTTAAGCAACGCAAACCCAGTTAGTACTGACATGGGTGGTCGCTCGGGAAAGCTGGGTACTGCTAATACCCAATAATCGTCGCATTAGTGTAGTGTCTGTGCAGTATATGCATTAGAACTATACAGTGGACGGGTCTCTAATGACCTCGTAGTTTACGGGACCTTAAACTCCAACAAACAACAACCAACATTAAAATAAATATTAATGGTCAAAAGCTTTTACGACGTTTGGTTGGCAGCCAGCCACGTAGCCCATCGTCCAACTTCAACTTTTCCTTCCTGTTCTTTGGTTTCTATCTCCCTACCACAGTGGGTTTGTTAAAGAAAACTTATGGACATATTATGTGGACGTCGCCTACTTCAGGACACATACATACATGGCGATGAGTGGGTGAACAAACAGCACCAATGTTGTAAACGTTATAATTTACTGTATATGTTGACGCTCTTGACGAGCTGCCATCTTTCTTGGAAACACACAGAATCCCCAAAGTCGCGAATTTTAACCATCACTCTCTTCATTGTTCAGGCATTAACATTCTTATAATAATCGACTAAGTGCACGGAGTTCAAGTACCAGTTGTAATGGATGTAATTACTTCATAATGCGCTTTCCCATCACTATGCCTTAATTACACACAACCTCTGTCGAGTTGGCCAGTGTACTGTTTACAATGCAGAGTCAAGAACTCATGAAATGTACAAATCCAGGGAAAAGAACGGTAAAATCAGAAAAATAGAAAACTGAAATAGCAGAAATAGAGGACCAGAAAGAGAATACAGGGGGAGCAATGCAGCAATTGTTCCCCTTCAGTGCCTCAAAAGGGCGCATATTTCAACTGATGGAACGATTCAACTTTGCAACTGATGAGGGATTTTTGCATTTTCTATTCCCATTTCTATACTGCCAGTACAATCATACTACGCCAATGCGACGATTTTTTGGTATTAGCGGCACCCAGTTTTCCCAAGTGACCCATGTTAGTAGTCAGACGAGAACTGGTGTGTCCAACGCAATAAGCCCTCCCTCCAATCTGCAGTTGGCTAAGCCACTAAGCATAGGACATTGTGTAAGGGGCAGTAGAGGACCACTTGTAATTGCTAACTAGATTTATACTAAGGGATTCTGAATATTTAAAAATATTTGGGGCACACTTTTTTTGAAGTGCTTCCCCCCTGATCCATCTTTGGATCCACCCATGCTCTGAATGTTCTACCTTGCAACTCATACAAGGAGTTCTGGATATTATTCTGTAGAAAACCTTTGTCCCCACATCTGTCTACATGGGTTTGATTCTAGCTGACGCCAAATGTAGTAAGAAGGTGTTGTGAACCTGCAAGTTAACGAACTTTTTCTGCCGAAAACGTGTAGGTCTAACAAAATTTTCAGACGTACAAGTTTGCACCTCTGGCATCGCGTAGGTAGACAGCCAGCCGAACTAAGAGATCTACGTTACAAATGCAAAAAATAATCGCGAAATATTAAAACGTCCCGAGGCTCGAAAATGCGCGTGAAGGGATAAGCACTGACATGGCAAAAATATCTGTCAAAAGACTTATCGTAGCAAATGTTCGCTTCTCTGGTCTTACATCACCATACCCTTATCTTGTAAATGGCAGGGTCAGGTCTGCGGGTTCTAGTCCTCCACTCACGCCTATCTCCCACCAGGTTCCCGTTCATCCCACACACTACCATATCCCTATAGACAACCTGCTTCCACATCTGCTTCGGACAAAATATGGGTTGGAAATTACCAGGTGGTTGGAAACCCCCGAGACAGGGGGAGACTGTCTCGGGTGTTTCCAACCATCTGCATTCCCGAAATGGACCTAACGCGCTCCTCCTTCCATTCTTCTCATTACGTGTCAATCCAACCTCAACCTACTGAGCGGCTTATTGCGTTGGCACACCACTTGTGGTCACCTAATCACTGAAGTTAAGACACGCAACCTCAGCTAGTACTGACATGGGCGGCCGCTTGGGAAAACTGGGTACTGCTAATAACCAAAAATCCTCGCATTAGTGTAGTTTCTCTGCAGTCTCCGCATTACAACTGCGCAGAGGACGGGGCTCTAATGACCTTGTAGTTGAAGGGCCCTAAAACACCAACAAAACAAACAAATCAACTTGATTGGGACCCTCCCATCACACAAGATTCCGCTTGCCTGTCTCCACTTCAACCATCCCTCAAGGGTCATGTCAGAGTCTATCTCATCATTGCTTTGGAACGTTGATCCTAAGTCCTTTACATTTTGCACCTTCTTCAACCTATCGGGATTCCATACAGTATATCAATAATCCGATAATCTTTTCAAAAGTTGATACATTCATGGTAATTTTTCTTAACTAGTAATATTATAATTAGAGACCAATTCTGTGAGCTGAATGCCCACACCACCCTAGATTTTAAGCACCATAGCAGAGCTATAAGTTGATATGTTTAGGGGTAAATAGGGTGTTTCAGATTGTCAGTATTCCTTCTTTTGGACTATTAATTTTCCAACCTATCAACCTTGAACGGAAGTAATTAATGTCATGGCAGAGAGAGCGCTTTCTGCTGAAGGACAGGTTTCACAAATAGTAGCACGCAATCTTTACGTGGTTACACAATGGAAAAGCGAAGCATCTGAAAGGTCAGTACTGGTCACACAATAAGAGAAAATCATTTTATAGTAGCCACTCATTTCAGCCACGGGTCACTCTTCCAAAAACATTACTAACAAAATTAAAACATGAAAGTCACGAAGTAATTCCTTTAAATAAATTTCAATGGGCCACAAAAATACATGTCGACCGCCAGTCTTGACACTCACGGGGTAAAGCTTTGCATGCAACATTTGTTTCCTCACAAATGTAATTCTAAGTTAATCAATGTAACCATTTAAACAATTGAAAATAATTTAACTTAGTGAATATTTAAAAATTACTGTAGTTTTGAAAATGATACGTATTTAAAAGAGATTTCCACATTGGAATTCTCGAGTAAAATGCGTAAGGCTTACTGAGGGGACTAAAAGGATTGTGACATGCAGTCTGGCATCCAGCCATGGAAAACCATCGAGTTCACCATCCCTCTATACTTTACTTTCACTTCGTCTTTCTGTCCTGCAAATTGCTTTCTCCCTTATTCTTCCTACCCGTTTCTCCTTTGAAAGTCATAGCTACCTGAGCATACCAAGAGGCTGGTATGGTGTAACTGGTGTGGTATACAAATAATTACAGTATATAATTTATGACAAATTAATAGACAACTTTTCTTTAAAGAGGTAATTTTAGAGTAAAAGTAGCAAATTATATCGATGTTGATTATTAAATGTGAGTAATCTATTGCAAAAAACGTCTGCACTTGCCAATATTTTATCCCGAGCAATCGAAGTAGAGATGTCATTAGGCGCGTTTTGGTGACTGACCTGGTCAATTGCGGTTTGACCACGGTCTCATGTTTCGTCTGAGCAAAAGAACTGTCCAAAACGGATCTCTAAAAGCTTTGGCTAGACATTTTGGGACCCACGACAGGAATTTAATGAATTTAAAAAACTGAATTAAATTAACAAAAAAATGAATTCACTAAACTACAAAAAACTTTCACTAAAATGAAAAAAAAAATCCAGCAAGATAAACTAAAAAGTGAATTCACTAAACTAAAAAAGTGAATTCACTAAACTAAAAAAGTGAAAAATGGTGGCATGCCAAACGCACAGACCACGTTTTTATTTGCTTATGCTGGTCACCCTTTTGGTCTGAACAACATCGACCACAGCAACTGACCAAACCAGTCGGAGTGGCGAATTGTGTTGGACACACCAGTTCTCGCCTAGTCACTGAAGTTAAGCAACACAACCCCAGCTGTACTGACATGGGTGGCCGCTTGGGAAAACTGGGTACTGCTAATACCCAAAAATCGTCGCATTTGTGTAGTGTCTGCGCAGTCTCTGCATAAGAACTACACAATGGACCAGGTCAGTCGCCAAAACGCGGCTATTACCGTAATTATTATCCAATTTTCAGTACATAATAATAATAATGTATTCACAGAGTCGAGCAATTATTCAAACCCACCAATAAAAACGGCAACTGCAAGGAATATGGACAGGCATAAAATTGCACTTAAATCGGCCCCTTTCTGGCTATTATTACAATAACTAAGAAAATCTACTGGATGATATTAAAATATATTATTGAGTAAGATTACAGTAATGGCAACTACTAACCCTTTTCCCGGGAAATACGATTACAGTGATGAAAATAAAATTGTCCATACATTGTAGTGTAAGTAGTGTAAGTAGAGTTTCCAAATATTCGGCTTCATCAACTATTCGAATATCGAATAGTAAAATTCAAACTATTCGAATATATATTCGAATAGTTTGAATTGTGAGATAATTAAAATCAGTACGAAAGATACAGTGCTTTGAAAAAGTCTGAATACACCTACAGTTTTTCTAAAACAATTATCAAAAATTCCAAAATTATTATGGTTTTTTGTAAAATACATCAATTGATACACTTATTGGGCTTTGCTACTTACAATCAAGTAGTAATTTTCATTGACATTTTCGATTTAATAATTAAAATTTTTACAGTAGTCATAATGAATAGAAACTCGGCGTTGAAAAAGTCTGAATACTGGGGAGATATTTGTAGCTACAATTGTAAGTTTTTTATGAATTTCCACACTTTTTTCTTCATCATCATACTTTATTTATTAACGAAGTTGAGAGAAAAAAATGTTTTGGTGAGAAAAAAATATTTAGATAGAATTTGGTAGAAAGTTATCGATGATCGGCCCACCGAAACGGAAGTAAATTGAGTCTGCAGGGAGAAAAATAATTTTAGACCCCAAAAATTATGGAAAATCATATTCATTCATGTCCAATATTTTTAAAATACCTCTGCAGAGTGTTGTTAGGCCATTGAAATTTACAGTAGAAGTAAAAATATATTGCAGAAGTGGATACTTACTAAGTATCCATAAGACAACGTCTGAGGATTTTTTCAAAGCGTTTGCCAGTTTACAGTGTCTTTTGTTCAACAATTGACACGATCTGTGGATTTCCATTCATTTGCTGTAAATATTTAATAAACTACTATTCTAGCAGAATGAATTACATATAGGGCCTACCACGCCATTAAAATTTTGGCTGAAATGAAAAACAATAAGATTCTCACTCCGTCCAAAAAAAAAAAGGCTGTCTTATGAATTACAAGACTGTCTGTTAAAGGATGAAGAAACTATAAAAATTAAAATGCACTTACCTATTTCAATATCTAGAGGAGACATTTTACTTTCTTTTTCCATAGTTGAACTTTAGATTCAAAAAATTGTCACCGACACTGATGAATGAAAACACGTTTAAAAAATTTACCAAAACTACAATATAGTATTAAAAAAATGAAGTTAGATTTGGTTTTGGAGAAACTGGAGTATAAGCTTGATAATAAAAAAATAAATATATTTCTATATGAATACTATCTGGTCATAGTTTCGTAAATTAAGAAATCTGCGTCTAATATGAACATCCAATTGTTAGTTGGAAACATAGATCTGAACTACTCTCATCAGTGCAGCAGTCAAATGCTACACCTCAACATGGGAACCAATGTCTTATAGCCGGCACTTTTCACTTCAACATCATTAGCACTCAATTAACAGGTAATATAACTTTCAACCGTTTCTTCGTGCTTTATATTTCTATTCGTCCTACAGGTAGACGATAAATTAAAATGTAGACCACAGTACAAGAAATGTCGTAGCTAATTACTGACAAAGTACCTAAGATGATGATTGGCTTGGAAACCGTATGGATGAATTAAACACGTTTGATGTCACTGCTTGCAATATTATATTTCAGAAGGAGGGAGCGAGAGAGACGTTTGATCAAGGACGGGATGCAATTACTACAACAATAATAAACCTGTCCAAATTCATTGAATGAAGAAACATTTTCATAATACTGAACCAAAAGAAAACAAACGGTTGCTAACATTTGGCATTCACTTTCGGATATTGTAAGCTGCATTGCCATGAACTTCAAATATTATAAAAGTCATACTGAGGTTAACCCTTCAGCGCTACCGTTACTTGAAGTAACGAAGTAACATGTTAAAATTACACAAAACAACAGAAAATGTGTAAAAAATACTTTAAAGTGGTTAAATCTTTCAAAATAATAATAATGTCATTCCATCAGACTGAATAATAAGTGACTGAATGATTTTTATAAGTGCAATTCTTTCATTTGAAGCAGCAAACAGAATACATATTTATTAACTTTATGGATGTCACATCTACTGGGATAAAAATACCTGGATCTTCTAAATAAATTTTCAGTTTTGATATAAATTTGGGAAAAAGGTGCAAGAGGTTAAGTACTTAGGATCAACGTTCCAAAGCAATGGGGAGATACTCTGATGTGACCCATGGAATCAATGGGGGATGGTTGAATTGGAGAAAGGCAAGTGGAGTCCTGAGTGATTGGAGGGTCCCAATCAAGTTGAAAGGGGAGTTTTACAGGCCAGTAGTTAAGCTCACTATGTTATATGGATCAGAGTGATGGGATGTGAGGTAGAGCCACATCAATAGAATGCAAGAGGGCCTAGATGCAAATGCTACAGTACATGAGTGGGGTGTCAAGAGGTGATAATTAGGAATGAGTATTTTGGAGGTAGCCTGGGGATGGTGGACATCGCCTACAAATGAGGAAGAATAGGTTGAGGTGGTATGAATATGTAATGAGAAGAGAGGAGGAGGAGGAGGAGCTCGTTTGGTCCATTTCAGGAATGCAGATGGTCAGAAGCACCCAGGGCAGGGGGAGGCCAAAGCAGACGTGGGAGTAGGTTGTCCATAAGGATATGGTAGCGTGTTGGGTGGACGGGGACCTGGTGTTAGATAGATAGGAGAGGAGGCCTAGAACCCACAGACCTGACCATGCCAACGGCAGGATAATGGTATGACGATGATGATGAAATTTTGACAAGGCAAAAGTAGGAGAATTTGATAGTTTCATCGGTCCCTCTGTTTGGGTGCCAAAAATTTCCATTTTGAGTAAGTAAACTGTTCTAGTGTCCACCATAGTGAAAACTTTAATAACATATTTTTTGGTTTCATGGAAAAGGGCCATATTGCAATGTGAGGGGCGCGTGAGGTGTGTTGTCCCTACAGAAATAAGAGATGCTCAAACAGTACAGTCGGGTCAAATACTACGTCAACGAAGTTAGACAAATGGTACGGTCGGATCAAAACAGCTGTTGCGAAGATAATCATTATTCCAATGAACTTCAAAATAATACATGCTAATATATAAGTGAAAAAAGGAATTTACATGAAAACACAGCCACCTAGTACCACATACAGTATACACATTAAAACTTTGAAATCAAAAATTACCTGGGTCATATAGACCCGACTGCAGCGCTGAAGGGTTAACATGTGGCTATAAGACGGGTGATAGTCAGTGAAACACATTTCACTATCAAATGCTTTTCGATGCTCTTCTTCGCCCCAGCTTATTATTCAATAAATTCAACATGACGTTATGAACGAATCAAGTTATGAAAATGAGCCGGTGCAGTTCTCACTATATGGTCATGAGCGCGCGTCTGAATTGACAAGGGCAAATTGTCAGAAAAAGGTAAACAGAGGCAGCATGACTTCTCATCGTCCAATGACCATTGTTTCAGGCGTGTAGGTTGGATGACCTTTAGAATTACCGACAGAACGTGGTCATCATCCCTCCAAACTCTGTTCTTGTCTATTGCAATTGTTGTTTGTTTGTTGGTGTTTTATGGCCCTTCAACTACAAGGTCATTAAAGCCCCGTCTACTGCGTAGTTCTAATGCAGAGACTGCGACCTCCCCCTTGCTTTTGCAAGGTTGAGTACCCATTTTGCCCCACTGATACCGGAAAGACACAAGGGCGAACTGTGGAAAGATAATTTTTAAAGCACTCGGTTGTCGCCCAAACACTGCAACCTTTTGATTGTTTAACATCAGGGGTTAGGCCTTCCAATCGTCCGACAGACGATACTTCTTACGATCAGAAGTAACCCTACAACAACTGTACGAACTCACGAAGTCATGCTAACCATTGAAATACTGTATCGAGAAATACAAACAGAAGTCATGGTGGGATATTATTAAAGCATTGTCCATGCCTGCAGCGGAATCGGGTCTGCGAGTTGTAATCCTCCACAACCGTCTATTTCACCCAGGGTCCCTATCCACCCCATACATCACCGTATTCTTCCGTACCATGTCCGTCTTCTTTGCTCTTCCTCTACAGTGGATGCCTCCAATTGCCTGGATCCGTGTAAGGAGCCTAACCAACTCTTCCTTTCCTTTTGTCATAACATTTACCCACTCCACCTCAATACCATGTCAACCACCTCAATCTCGTAGCCATAATCTTAAAAATGATTAAAATTCATTATGTAGCAAGAGATGACATTACACAAGATACATACGAAATCTTACTAACAGCTATGTCCTTCTGTTTATTGGCTATGATTATAATAACTATCAAATTTTGTAATATTCATGCATAAATTCTTGAACATACTATAGTACAACCTCCAAATCCCCTGTAGACCTCGAGGACATGTAAAAAGTTCGTCATATTTTGATTATGCACTGGACCAGCCAGCAATAGCCTAAAACAATCTACCTACGACTTGAGTGATGTCCATCCGACCCTGAATTTTGGACTTAGCACGTGCCTTGCCACAGCAGCAGACTAATATTCCATATCTATCTATTTATATTGTGGTAGTGACGATACTTATCTCGATGCTGGTCAAGGCCGATTGTTTCTTTCCAGTCAGATGGGGAATGTCCCTACCGCTTGTTTGTTTGTCGGAGTTTAAGGTCCCGTCAACTACAAGGTCATTAGAGACCCGATCCCTACCGCAGTACGTTTTAAAAAACGCTTTTGACCCAATCTGTCATACCCAACCAGGAGCGGACTCCCTATGTAGGAGGCGATGCGTATCATTAGCCAGTGTTGATTCTGGGGTCAGAATCAAGCCCTTTCTTCATGGCCTCCTTTCCAGTTCTCTGTACCGAAATAATAACTGTCATTAAAGTAGCCTATCATCAGTCGTAGTTATAAATATTAGCTGGGGTGACAAAGGAGCATAATTAAGGTTAATTAATGTACAGTATAATAATAGTGATGGCCGAAAATTTTTAACATACAGTAGAAATGACCACAGCTTATGCTCTTTATACAGCAATACACTAAGGTACAGGTGTAGTCCGCAATTGGTACAGTCCAACTGCCTTGAGCGCCTGGTCAGGGTTCTTCATAGTCAACTCTGATAAGGGATACAATTGGGTAACTTTGTTTTGTTGGTGTTTTTAGGGGCCTTCAACTTACAAGGTCATTAGAGCCCCGTCCACTGCGTAGTTCTAATGCAGACACGGCGCAGCCACTACACTAATGTGACGAATTTTGGGTATTAGCGGTACCAGGGGCGGATCCAGGGGGAACAATGCAGCAATTACTCCTCCCTCAGTGCCTTAATGGAGCGCATATTTAAACTGATGCATGATTCAACTTTGCAACTAATGAGGCACTTTTGCATTACTATCCTCATTTCTAGACTATACTGCCAGTCCAATCTGCAGTTGGCTAAAGCGCTGAAGATGCGACACTGTCTAAGGGCAGTAGAGGACCTATTGTTATTGCTAGTTAGAATTATACTAAGGGATTCTGAATGTTGAAATATTTGGGGCGCAATTTTTTGAAGTGCTCCCCCTGAATGTCCCTGGATCCGCCCCTGAGCGGTACCCAGTTTTCCAAAGCGGCCAGCTATGTCAGTACTAGCTGGGGTTGCGTTCTTCATTTCCGTGATCAGACGAGAACTGGTGTGTCCAACGCAATAAGCGACTCCCGCATATTGGGTAGCAAATACTAACCCCTTTGCAGCCTAACACAGGGTCGGATATCCATTTCTGTCCTATGGATGCACATTTACGATCTGTTAAACGGTATTTTTACCCAGCCGGCTGCCGACCGAACGCTGCAACTCTTTATCGTCAGCCAGGGGCAAGCTCTTGCACTTTGGAATGTTGTCGATCTATTCGTTGCTAGAAGAAAGGGTTCTTTTACGTGAAGATTACATCATGCACACCATACGAGGAAACAGCTTTACATCCCTTCCAGGGCCGGCGTGTTGGGTGTGCGAACAGGGCGACGGCACAGGGCCCCGCGCATTCGGATTAATGAACCTATTGATAGAAGGGTCCCACATAATTAGTTTGCACAAGGCCCCGCAAAATATGGCGCCGGCCCTGTTCCCATCCGACAACGGCGAATTGGGGCCTCTCTCGCCCAAACCATCAGACCGCACTGTGCATGTTACGTCGGGCAATCTTCCTCGTGTGCCGCTGAAGTCATTCATAGTCTATATTGAGTATAATCTGAAAATGATGTTGAATGATGTGGCCAGGGATGACAATTTCAGAAATCAGCGCTTTAGGGATAGTTTAGAAGTAGTGAACTTTAGAAAAAGTAGAGCTAAATTTCAAAAATTACTGTAAGGTTGTTGAACAAGTGAAGAATAAAAATCGTGGTGCTGAGTGGTCGATGTAACCCACAGTCCACGTAACCGGAATACTCGAGTCGGTTATAATGACGATTTGGCAATGAGTGAAGGGAAGGGTACTTGGTAGTCTGGTAGAGGATAGCGGAAATCAGAGACCACCGAACTTGTTGACTCAACTTCTACATCGGATATTAATGAGATTTTGTGTGGTATCCTAGGAGGATTTTAACAGGTGGCTTATCAAACAGCTGTCCACTACCACAACTCAGATGCTCGCAAACTGCTATTGTCCTTTTGCATCACAGTAATTATAGAGTAGTCAACCTTGTGGAAATTCAGTATTCATATTTTGGACATACCAAGATTGATATCCCACTAATCATCCCGTGGGACGCTTTCCTCACTGAACAAAGGTTGTGTAGGCAAATTTCCAAATAAATGAATGCATATGACAGTCATGAGAAGACATATCCTCGACTAGACACAGGTGTGCTCATAACTTGATAGTGTGAAATACACAAAAATTTAATTGTATAAACAGGTAAGGTGATTAGAAACTGGACGCAATGACAGTTTGTCATTTGACGGATGATGGACATTTTGACTATTAGTGGTGACGAGTTTATTATGTTTACATCGTCTGTTTTGACCTCGCTGCTAATAGTAATTTACTAAAACCTACTCTCGCTCTCTATCCAACATTTGATATGCGCAAGACTAATATTATGTTGAAGGCCAACTCATCTGTTGAACCTCTCTCAAGTAAACAGTTATATATTTAAACTCTCTCTCTCTTGGTAAGTTAGCCTAAATTGATATAAGGAGCACTACAAATCAACATGTTTGCTAACAGAAAGTGTAGACGTTAACAGAAATTTTGTTGGGGGAAATTTTTAATATGTTTTAGCTGTCGGTTATAGAATCCCTAACAAGATATCTGTATGAAAACCTTTGTGAAATCTCATAATGACGATACCTTCTTCACTTGATACATCCAATTCATACTGGTTTTATTTTCATGTTCAGTGTTGTAACTAAAAACATGTTTCTCATCAACGGCAAAGTTTCCAACCCAAATTCATGCCAACAATCACATTAATGTTTATAAAGAACTGCCTAATGATAAATACGTCATTAATGAATAGGACAAATTGCTTTTTACCACCTTTTTTAAAGGAAATTATTTTCCATCGCTCATTGTGAATTAGTAAACATGTCTAGAAAACAACATACAGTGGCACAAAGTGGTACTAAAGCTGTAATAAATAAATGAGCACTGTGTGGATGGTGCTTTCTAAAAGTATCAGTAAAACGTCAAATTAGATAATTTCATATAAACCTATTCAGAACAAAAACATTTAACTTAATGGACTGTGTGTGTGCTAACAATTACAATTTAATCGCGTAACATTGCGATACTCAAGATTTATTGTTTAGGGTGTTGCTGAAAGACTGTTGAATGATTTCAAAATCCATGGAAAAATTGAAAGGATATTTTGGCACTTTCAATTTTTCACAGCTACCTCATACTTAAAATATGGGTGACCATATTTGGTTCCAGAAATTGAAATCATTTTCTCTAGTGACATCATCAAGGTACGTTTTTTAATTAAGTATAATTACACACTCATTTAAAACAGCTGTGTAAAGTGGGTTAAACTTTAACACCTTAGCCTTCCCTTTGTTGGCCTACATTTTCACTGAATTCCTAAAAGCAAAAGTGCAAATCTTTTGGTTAATGCAAAAGTGCATCATCATCCCCTTATCCTGCCTATGGCAGTGTCGGGTCTGCGGGTTCACTGGATTCTAGATTCAATTAATGGGTTGGGGAGTTAGCCAAGCAGCCATAACAGGATGAACCCTTAGGAGGCTGCTCGTGGGAGATGAGGAGTTAGGTAGTTGACATAGGAGAGGGGAAATTTGCAGCACCCAACGTTCTTTACCAACCACCCATGTTGGTACTAACGTGGGCTTGCACTGCTTAACTTCAGTGATCAATGTGTCCAATGCAACTTGGCTAAACATGCTCTGATTGGGGGCACCCCAGTCAGGCGTCTGGAACCCGCAGGAATATTGGGTGGGTTGTCTGTGAAGAGATGCTGGACTACCCCACTGCTCCAACACCGCATTATACGTGGAGAGCGACGAATTGCGTTGGACACACCAGTTCTCGTCTGATCACTGAAGTTAAGCAGTGCAACCCCAGCTAGTAATGACATGGGTGGCCGCTTGGGAAAACTGGGTACTGCTAACACCTAAAAATCGTCACATTAGTGTAGTGTCTGTGCAGTCTCTGCATAAGAACTATGCTGTGGACGGGGCTCTAATGACCTTGTAGTTGAAGGGCCCTATACACCAACAAACAACAACAAAAAGTTTTTTAAAGGGCGCTGCTTATTAGAATAAATATGGTATTTTAAAAGGTACTAATAAAAAAGGTACTTAAATAAAGGTAAAGGAAAACTGGGTACCGCTAGTATCCAAAAATCGTCGCATTAGTGCAGTGTCTGTGCAGTTTATGCATCACAACTACACAGTGGACGGGGCTCTAACGACCTTGTAGTTGAAGGGCCCTAAAACACCAACAAACAAAACAAAAACCGCATTATACAACCAAAATAGAAATTTTGGCAGGTAAATTAATGCATGGTGTCTGGCCTATTGCACAATAACTATAAGTAACAGGGATATTCCAGACCCCCTGCAGTTAATGCGAAAGTGCATCTTACTTTATTCCAGATAAGGTAGCCTATATCTGAACGGTTCAAAATTCCCTCCAGTGCCCTAAGGTCCTCGGAAGACCTCTAGCCGGCCTTGGATGACCTATTGAATGATGGCTTTACATGGCTGGGTGAAGCCCGTTTTGTTTTTCTAATTGCTTAAAAATGAAATTGGCGTTGAATTAAGATGCTATGTCTGTCACCACACACGAAAAGAATAAAAAAAAACGCTTGTCAGCACCTGATTCATGAGGTGGGCCTGTTTTTGGCCCCACCTTCTGTGAGCTCAGTGGTTATCTTGGTTTGTTGCGCACAGGAAGGTGACAGCTATATGTAAGCAAAATTTTTCCTGACTCAGTTTATTTGTTTGGGTATTTAATGGCGGTCTCTCCTGTTGAAAATAATTTACCACCGTCAGGGAGGAGTTTATATAGAAAAGGTTCTTTGACGTGCAGCTGACAACAAACACACTACACGGGGCCATGGCTTTACTTTCCATTTGAATGTGTATCCATGAACTCAGTCAAGCAGTTACCACTGATTGACTGACATAGGTGCTCATGACTCTGTCAATCATCATTATAAAATATAGATTATTTCATTTCAGAATATTTTTCTATCTTCGTAGTAGCACGAATGTGCGGGGCAGACTTAGCTCTGGCTAAGACCGGTGCTTTATCGGGCAGGTGCGCACCGCCAAAACTGACTTTCTCCTGTTTTAGTAACAATGAATAGTCTGATCAGCAGTAGAAGGCTGACAATAAAATGACAATGAAAAGGAATGCATGTCATCAATATATTATACTTACTTCAGACTAAAACTATTCTTCATTTTCCACCCCTTTGTTCACTTCACATTTCTCTCTGCGGCTTGCATCCATACTAATAATCCTCTATTGTTCTAGACTTCTAGTCAACCATATTCACAACTTTCAATAATATTTGCAAATTCATCATATAAATAGTTCACCTTTTTCATTCATGATTTCTAGTATCTGGTTTTGCATTTTCATGACCAATGATTTTAAATGTCACACAGCATTCATAGAAAAAATGAATCTAAAAGCAGAAAGATGGAATTGAACATGTCCAAGTGATTGCAAATCACAACCATCCTGTTAGTGGGTAATTCAACAGCTTACTAGGCGGAAGGAACAATACAATTGTGTAGGCTTTTAGCTTTATAAAGGACAATATGCTGTCGTGGAATTCTCAATATACATTATGAAAAAGCGTGAGAATAAAATGCAATAAACTAAAAAAATTGCGAGGGTAGAGAAGGATAATAAAATACTTCCACTAAGAAATTTGTTAACATTATCATACTAATTTAAATGTGATAATGCTCAAAATGTGTTTACTTTTTTTCTGCTGTTTTATGAGCAGCCATGAGTCACTTAATTAAACTCTGAAAGATGCAACATGTTGCCAATTAGCTCGCATTCTGAGGACAATCCTGGTTTAGAAATGTGTTTGTGCCAAGTTTTCTGAAGTTCAATCCAATTATCCCGTAATGTAGTCCTACTTGTTGCTTCAAATTCGTTTCGCCGTGCCAAGAAACAATATAACTGACATCCAGTTCTCAACAAGCAAGTTCCCCAAATCTTGACAGCCATGTGTCCACATATTATTGATGTTCTGAATCCCAGACTTCAGAATGCTCATCTCAGTATGAATAAGTTATCACTCTGACTATATTTGGCATTCCAGTGAGTTTCAATAACTGGTAGAGGCTAATTTTATATTAAAATTACAGTAATTGCATGCCAGTTAAGTAAAAATATTAAACTAACAACTTAATTGGAATACTGAAATACCTAATGGCCAATTTCGGTGGCTTACGTAATTTCCATATTTGCACGGTCAATCCTAGCCGAGGAAGATATCTATTTTCCAGCAACATAGAATCTCTAAGTGCGCCTTCCGGCGGATGGGAAGTAAGCGATGTCATCTGCACACGGAGTAAAAATCAGAAAAGATTGGCACTATCCCAGGTGCAGGAACTTGCCACTTCAACATCGATAAGAAATTGTCCACATAAAGAAGTTAGGCCATCGTTGAATAAGCAGAAGATTGCCGCGTTGTGTCGGCAGCTGGCTGAGTAAAAATACTCCTTACCAACGGGACAAAGAGGTTCCCCAACCTGTCGTGAGGATGATGAATTGAGGCGCCTCATAAGTCATACCACAAGTCTCAGGAGCAGAAGACGATGAACTCTTTTCTTTCTGCCATCAGCTTCTTAGTTACGGCACATCAGATGCCTAGATGCAACAAAAATGAATTAAAAATTTGAATTTACCTGAGAGTTTCATTAAACTACAACCCCGCCTCAGTGGCGCAGTGGTTCAGTAATTCTAGGTTCGATACTGGACCGAAATGGTGTTGGCTTCTTTCGGGCGAGAGAGAATAAGAAGTAAATAGAGGTCCCGTGAGAGGTGTACGATGGCATTTGCACGTAAAAGAACCCTCTCTATTACGCAACGGGTAGATAAGCAACATTTCCAGGTGTAGGAGAGCTCGCCCCTTGGTGTCGAGAGAAATTCCCCAACGAACAGTAGACCGACGATAAATACCGGTAAGCATAGGGTTTGCAGCTTTGGTCGGCAATCGGCTGTGGAAAAGCACTGTCCAATATATCGCCATTGTGTCCTTTCAGAGGAACAAGAAGAGTACCCGGGTAATTTTGTCCTATAAGGGTCCGATCGCGTAGCAGACGATTCTTCGTACTTCCGATGAAGGAAAGTATTAAAAATACATGTTGCGGGGCCTTGCGATATGAGCAGTAGCGGTAAATAAGATGTCACAAAATATAATTAATCACAGGATAATTTAATGAAATATCACAATATAATTAAATAAAATATCACAGAGTGGGGGGGAAAGTACCTTTACAATGATCTCTACTTTCGGTCTTTCAGTTCTCCGGTCTTCTCGCCTTCGGCTCGAAGGCCTCCGCCCCGCGAACGAGATACATATCTATTCTGTGAATGATCTCGTGTAGCCAGGAATATCCCGTTTGTACAAATCTCGCTTTTCTAGACACAGAAAAATCTCTGAAGAATTGTTTTCTACCTGAACCCGATGGAAAGTGCAAAATGGAACAACCGGGTAAAAGGGAAAGCGTAGCCCAAAGGGTAGTTTTCGGAAATCACCCTCAAAATTGCTGATAGCAATAACCGACAACAGGCCCCGCAACATGTATTTTTAATACTTTCCTTCATTGGAAGTACGAAGATTCGTCTGCTACGCGATCGGACCCTTATAGGACAAAATTACTGAGTACCCGACCCTGCCATAAAGGGGAAAAGGGTTAGGAGTTGCTTGCTTTATTAAATTACAACATGCAGATTGATAAATGCTTGGTTTGACTCCTGGCCGAAAATGGTAGCTGCTTTCAAATGAAGGTATCCCAACTTGTGCCTCCCGTCTGAGAGAAAGTAAAACCGTGACCCCGTGTGGTGTGTATGATGTCACCTGCACGTAAAAGAACCCTTGCAACATGGGGTAAAATATACTGTACGTGTAGATCAGCAAAATTTCTAGAATGAAAATGGGCCGACGTTAAATAAGCAAGAGGTTGCATCATTTGGTCGGTAGCCGGCTGCGTAAAAATACTATCAATAGTTCATCCGTTCCTGCCATTGACGGGAAAATGAAGATGTTTTACTATGTGATTTATGAGTTACAAATTCACATCATACGCAAAACTAATTGGCAATAACTTCCAGGATGAAACGACTTTCACGGGCAACTAATTAACAGTCATCTACAAGATGCACACATCTTCGCTATAAGAAATAACAAATAAGGTCATACACTCACCTTTGTGAATCAGTGACATCACCTCATTATTAAAGGGCTAAATATCTCAATAAAAATACCAAGCCTATGATTAGGAGAAGATGCGCTGAGGTGAAGGTGGGTGGGTAAAGTAAACCTATATCCTGTATCTACTGACTTAATCCATAGAAAAATGACGTAAGTTGTTCCTGGTTATAAACAAACTACTAATCGCCACTTCGTATTTAAGAATCTCTTGCAACATTTCAGTACTTGATCTATAGCCAATCCTGATGTTCAGGGTATTTGGAGTGTAAAATAGACCTCAGCCATTACATTCCTAAAACAATGAGCTGTTCTCAGGATCTTCACCTGAGTGTTCCTATTTGGGACTTATAAGAGGTTACACTCTATACCAGTGCTTTTCAACCTTTTTATTGAAACGGAACCCTTGGGAGTATTTAGACCTTTCGCGGAACCCCATACAGTGACAAAAACAAACATTAAAGAGTTAGTGGTGAACGTCGACGATGACGATACGAACGATACGAGGTCAAATGAGGCAAATGCGCAAACTCAATTGCTGGTCTGCTTTTTGTGAACATGCACAGTTGCCTCATTTGACCTCGTATATTTCGTATCGTCATCGGCGGCGTTCACCACTAACTCTCCATTAATTGTTACAGGTGTGTGTGTGTTAGCATAAGCAGTTGAATTCGTGGCCCAATGTTTGAGAGAGACACCCGAAGTTCATCTTCCACAGACAAAAGTCATTCTCGTTTCTTGTGTTTTCATTGTTATTTTTATATTTTACCTTGCCATTAGCGGAACCCTTGGGCGGACCTCACGGAACCCTGGTTGAAAAACACTGCTCTATACAGAGGAACATACTTCAGACCTATCCATATGTAAGAGCAGGTCAGCTAAAATTTGCTTTCAACCCATATCACCACCTAAGAACAGAATTACACTTGAACGAACAGTTGCTACAGTTGCTCAACAGTTGCTACTGGTCACGAGCATAGTTCTTACGCATAGTCTACACAGGCACTATGCTGTTACGACGATTTGGGGATTAGCAGTACCCAATGTTCCCAAACGGTCACCCATGCTTGCTAGTACTAGCTGGGGTTGCATTGATTAATTTCAGCGTTCGGACAATGACTGGCGAGTCCAACGCAATACAGCCGCTCTTTACTACCTCATACGTGAATCCACCCAACAAATACTGTAAGTCTCTTTTTTGTTCCTATCTAGACAAATTAAAAAGCTCTGAGGTCTTGGCAAACGTCAAGGTTAATTTTTAAAATTCTGCAGACATTTTAAAATGATGGAAAAATACTATTAGAAGCTAAATATCCCGGTTCCATATTTAACGTTGATATTTTGTTCGTATTGTTTTGGATGGTGTTCAATCAACATGGCACTGCCAAATGCGCTGCAGGTTATCATTACAAGAAAATTAAAATTAATTGTTGTACATTAAGGAAAATTTTAAAAGATGCGAAAACATAACAACCTGTGAAGAACCTTTTAGGCAAGAAATAGATATATTGGCAAGGAATTGACAAAAAGGATAAAACAATTTTATTATTGTTTGTCACGATGATAATTAAGGAAATAAAATATCGTCCCTGTCAGTGAACGACATCACGTATTAGTCATTTAATTGTAGAAATAATTATTATGAGAAATTTAATATCAAAGAATTAGTTATTTATCAGAAGGGGCTGAAAGATGAAATGCCAACATTGTCAAGGTGTAATTCTAGTTCGGTGCAGTTCTCCTTTCGCTATTCATCTTCTGTCCATGAACTCGGTACACATTTATATTTGACACTGACCTGTTTTGTTCGAAGACTGTTCCCAAGTCACATAATAGGTATGCGTGTCCCATCTAGGGAACTGAATCATAAAAAGTGCCTCATCAACTTCGTGTCCCCTTAAGCTGCGCCAGTTGCGTTGGACACACCAGTTCCCGTTAGATCACTGAAGTTAAGCAGCGCACACCCACGTAAATTCCAACTTGGGTGGTTGGTAAAGAACGTTGGGTGCTGCAAGTTAACCGTCTTCCTCCTCCTTTCACCTACCTCCTCAACTCCCGTGGGCAGCCTCCTAAGGGGTTGACCTGTTATGGCTGCCTGGCTTACACCCCAACCCACAAAGTAATCAAAGTATATGCCAAACCTCTAAGACAAATTTTTATACGGCTCTTCCCCTCCATTCATAAAAGGCCGCTCTAAGGCCGGCACTCCATCCCCAGTACTCTAAGATCGGGACTCTATGGCCCGCAATCTAATACGGCTGCAGTAAGGCCTGCATTCTAAGGCCGGTTGTCTATGTTAGTATGTTATACTAACGGGTTGGGGAGTTGGCCAAGCAGCCATAACGGGCCGAACCTTGTGGAGGCTGCTCGCGGGTGCGAGGGAGGTTGGAGTAAGCGATGTGGGACAGGGGAAATTAGCAATACCCTAGTCTAGTCAGGTTCCGAATGCCGGACCTTGTCAGTGAGCTCGCTTTCTGTGGATGTTACTTTTAATATAAAATACTTTTCCTTGTCACATTTCCCCTTCAAAATAAACCGTATGACTGCGAATAAAGTGTAACTGAACAAAGGACTAAGTTGGATTCCTGACAGTACCGGTGCGAGCTTTTGTGGAGCTGGGTTCAAAAATATTTTCTGGGGCCTTTTGAAGGGAGAAAGAAATTTACTTTTTCATAACGCTCGTGCGCCGGGCCGGATTCCGGCGGACACCCTGAACCCGCCTCGCGCCAGCTCTGATTACTGATCACTTTGTCAACGATCTGAGTCACAATGACTGACTCACTGTGTATGCTCGCAAATCTAAGAGCGTCGCTTGTTGCCACCAACGTACAACACACCTGCTAAAACAGGCTGTGTTTAAAACTCCAACTGCGAAGCGTCAAATGCACAATAAAGTGTCGTCACAAATTTATAATTATTAGTCAGATAACTTGGCGGTGCAACAAATCACAGACATTTTAAAAGAGCAAACATATCACAAAATTGCTTATACTACGTACTTAGAAAAAGGGCTCAGCAGTGGCGGGCGTATTGCTAATGAAACTAGTACTGAAACCATGGATGTACCCCAATTCATAAAAATTACTATCTTGACGCTTATGAAATCCAGTCTGCTTCCATAGTTCATTGCGCAACTTAGATCCCGGCCAAGGCAAATGGCTTCTCTCTGGCAAGAGAGACCTCAAGTACGTCTGGTTGTTGTTTGTTGGTGTTTTAGGGCCCTTCATCTACAAAGGTCATTAGAGCCCCGTCCACAGCATAGTTCTTATGCAGAGACTGCACAGACACTACATTAATGCGACGATTTTTGGGTATTAGCAGTACCCAGTTTTCCCAAGCTGTCACCCATGTCAGTACTAACTGGAGTTGCGCTGCTTAACTTCAGTGATCAGATGATTTCCAGGTGTAGGAACTCGCTCCCTGGGGATAGATGGTGGAAATATCTTCAGCACTTGTGCGTGAGCAAGGCACCGTCACAAGAACAATACCGGAAAGTCATTTCCGTATGAATGCACTTTCTGGTCCCCGTTCTCGTTCTGTATCATTCGTACATCCCAGTATCATTGTGTGCTCTTGATACTGGGATGTTCAATTTCTCTGGAAATTAATACGCATGAATTAAAGACCGAATTCTGTTCACTTTTTATAAAACGTTTTATAATAACAGTGGATTTGCTACTCATCACCATCATCACCATCAACGTCATACCCTTCTCCCGCCTATGACAGGATCGGGTCTGTGGGTTCTAGTCTTCCCCTACCCCTGCCTATTTCCCACTAAGTTTCCGGCCACCCCACACACTACCATATTCTTACGGACAACTTGTCTGTTTCGGCCTCCCACTGCCTCCGGTGCTTTCAACCACCTGCATTCCTTAAACGGCCTTAACGAGCTCCTCCTTCCCTCTTCTCATTACGTGTCCATACCACAATCTTGGATATCTCCTTTTCCCTTAAAAAGTGGTACTATCCAACTCTCACGTCATTCAGATGGCATTCTATCTCCACTAACTACCCTATTGAAAAGTTTTCCCTAGCCTCCTGATTCCTGTCATTCCTAGGCTACGCCACACATCAATGGGGACTCCGTCTGCACCTACAGCTTTTCGACCTTTCATCTTCCTAAGGGCCCTGACTACATCCTCCTCTGTTATGCTGTCCACCACCTCTGAAGAAGTAGGATGGGTGTCAATGTCGTCCTCTCCCCTTGCAGCATTCAAGAAGCTGTGGAAATACTCTTCCTACCTCCACTTTACCTCAGACGGGGAACAGGACCCTACCTTCGTTATCCTTCACTGTTATGGCTTGGGGTATATCTTTAGCTGCCCTATCTCTAGCCTTGGCCAGTTTAAAATCTTCTCTCCCCCCTTTCATTTTCTTTAACTGATCATAGAGGGCATCATACTTCTGGTTGTTTGGCCAGGGCAATGATCCTCCTAGCTGTGGTCTTGACCTGCCTATATTGTATTTCAGACTCCTGATCCCCTATCTCCATCCACTTGTGGAAAGCAGCCTTCTTTTGCTTGCCCTGGAATGCACCTCCTAGTCTAACCTGGTCTAAAATGGCTTTTCCATATTCTCTGGGAGCAGCAAATTGCGTTGGACACACCAGTTCTCCCCTGATCACTGAAGTTAAGCAGCGTAACCCCAGCTAGTACCTAGCTAGTACCCCTAGCTAGTACCTAGCTAACCCCAGCTAGTACCTAGCTGCCACACATGGGTGGCAGCTAGGGAAAACTGGGTACTGCTAATACCCCAAAATCGTCGCATTAGTGCAGTGTCTGTGCAGTCTCTGCATAAGAACTATGCTGTGGACGGGACTCTAATGACCTTGTAGTTGAAGGGCCCTAAAACACAAACAAACATTCCCACATTTTCTATTTTTTCTGGTGACCACGTCCCACACGGCAACAGCTGTCCCTTCCCAGTCTACCAGCCGGTGTACTTCCTGTTGAAATTCCTCTGTTTTGGTGGGTAATTTTCACGACCTAATAACCTGCTCGTCTTGCCATGAAAGTGGATTTGCTACTACGGGACAAAATTTTCTGTAATTCTTCAAATTTCGCTTCGTTAACATACAAAGAAATGTTGAAGACAGCACAACCCCGTTATTTCAATCTTTTCGTATACCTCTAACAATACATATTTTATGACTTGCCACACTTGCGATACAATAATGTCAACTGATGTAAAAATTTATGGGACTGTGAATCACTATTTAAAAAAAAATAAGATTTCAGTAGTCACATCTCAAAGTGAAGAAGATACCAGATAACATTTATGCTATTGAATATATAACATTAAAAGTTCAATTTCTTGAATCCAAGGACCCTAATGTAAATTCTGCTACGGAATACATAAAAATCCTGTGGTCTCATGTGGTTGGTGCGATATTAACTGCCATATGATCTCCACAAATTTAAAGAGAAGTCAAGGTCAGCTGTAAAATCTACATTTAAATACACATTTATCAAATAATTTTAATACGAAATATGAATAAGAAATTGAATGCCGTATTTTACGGCCAAATAAAAATGTACTTCCTGAAAGCTTATTCGTCCATTTTCAGAACCTGATCGTCCCATGTGCATCATTGGCACATCATCACACAGATGCATCAAGCGCGCTTTTGGGACCTCCGAAGTTGGTAGTTTCATAACTGTGACTACAAAAAAGCTAAAAATGAAGATCAGTATTTTTATTAGGTAATAAATTGATAATAGCATTGCCTAATATTTAGAACAACGGGGCCTCAAAACTAGGTTGTACTTGGGGCTTTCCAAGCGCTTGATCTGCCATCCATAATCACCAATGCATTGGGGAAAGGCAGAGATCCCGCACCAATCGGAATGGTGGCCTATCTCCTCTTGTTTTCTCACAACGCCCTTGCAGGTAGTTATTCTGGTCCTATCTCAGTTGATAATGCCCCACGACTACAGTACCCTCCATCTGAACCACTAACAACTACTTTAGCACTGCCGTTCTCTTTAGTTCCTTGACCATTGGACGTGACACGGTGGTCATTAGTATGCCGGTTTCTCATTTAGACAGCTATTGAATCTCAGTAGGGCCCTTAAATCCCTAATCTTAAACTACTTACAGTATTCGTGTTATTACCAATTACCTACGCAATAATGTGCAAGAGCCCAGTAAGGTTCCTGACTACTGAATCACTGGAATTCTGATCACTGAAGTTAAGCAAAGCAATCCCAGCTAGTACTAACATGGGTGGACACTTGGGAAAACTCGGTACTGATAATACCCAATAATCATCACATTAGTGTAGTGTCCGTGCAGTCTCTGCACTATAACTATGCAGTGGACGGAGCTCTAATGACCTTGTAGTTTAAGGGCCCCAGTGCCGGATTTACCATTAGGCTAAGTAGGCTGAAGCCTAGGGCCTCAACATTTAGCGGGCTTCAAAACTTAAGAAAAGGGCCTCAAAATTGAAATAGCCTAGGGCCTCTCAATATCTAAACCCGGCACTGAATAGCCCTAAAATACCAGCAAAAAAATTGACTTCACTTGTGAGTGAATTATTAGGAATGAAAGTTATTCTCTCCACTGCCAATTTGGCCTATCAGGGCTGCTTGGAGTGTGTTCAATTAGAAGTAGTTTGTTAAACTCATGGGTGTAACCAGGGAAGGTCTCCGTGTCCCTCCCAATTTTCATCACAAGTTTTTTTTATTGTTTCACCTCCTAAAAATTGCGTAAAATGTGTGAAAAGTTATAGAAATATAGACTGATATAAGTCAATGAAAATTAAGTAGGAGGCAACGACGTTTTTAAAGAGATTTCGTGAACAGCACAGCTCACTAGCCTCACGGATTTTTCCTTATCAACAGCTGGACCTAATTCAAGGATGTCATAAATACATTTTTATATGGCAATAAATGCAATGAAGATGTCATATAAAAATTGAAATTCGCTTATTGAACAATTGAAGACTATTTATTACAATGATAATAGCAACATGTTCTAATGAAATATTGCGGGTATACGAAAATTCGCATAATTCTTTACTTAGGATGTCGCAATACTTTGAAGACTGCTTTTCTAATAAACAAGTGGAGCTATCAACAAACCGGATAACGAACTTCATATCCAATTTGTCATTAGCGCTATTTCTAACAGTACACTACAGGAGACATAAGATTAGCACGCCCCTAAAAACAATGTAGGGCTGATAAAACATTAATAGATCACACCTCTTGTTGCAGAAGCACACGGGCGCTAAATCATTCGGTGTACAGTGTCAACGTTACTAATAACAATACTTCTAATAATAAAACGTTATGAATTATATTAATTTTTAAATGGGATTCATGTCATGAACAGTTACCACGCCTGTGTGGACTCTAGGGGAAACATACAGGTAAACCGAGTGTTCCATGTCGTACGACATGACTAAAGGATTACGGTTTCGGGGCGTCAGTCAGTCATGTATTATAGAAGCATTGTCCATCATCCAGTACTCTACTCTACCTTTTCTATCCGGTCCGTTTTTGTGTCCCTCCTTCCACTGCTCAGTTTCGGCTTCAAAATCCTGAACTTATGGGTGTAGCTCACATTAAAGAGTGCAAACACGCCTGAGAACGAACTATAAATTACTTTGTACGCCATGGTATTCTGTGTATGTTTGTGCGAATGGCGGCAGGTTTGGTTCTTAATGATGGGGCCATGGCCACCACTCGACGCCAGGGGAAGAGTGAACATTTTTGCCAATCCACACATGAGTCTTGGTCATCTGATTCTATCCAACAGGAAGGAACACAACGTCAAAAGAAATCAGATGCCCCATCTAGGACTAAGTACGAACAACTTGACCAACTAAAGAAATGTTAGGAAAATGTTACATAAAACATGGTCGCCTTCACCTACTGCTGGTTGGCGGGACTACAATAAAAGTTTTGGCTACGACTAGGTAGGACCGGTGTGATTCTGCGGAATCTAAAAGATTAAGTCTTATAAATCGATGCAGTTACAAGAGTTAATAGCATGATAGATAAAATGCATCCTTGTTGCAAACTACAATCCACTTATTGTATTAGATAAGTGATGAAAACTACAGAAATGTCTCTTTTGACCTGAACAAGTACTTAAAAAAAAATTCCTAATAGATTAGAGGCCTTTATTTTTGATTTTATTATTAATGAAATGACCTTGATCTTTGTTACCAATGACTAGATGATCATAAGCTTTGATATGATGACACCGTAGGAGACAAGTCTGACATATTTACGTTTGAATTTAGCAGTTGTTTGTCTATAAAGACAACTTGCTAAATGCTTACGTCAAATTGAGAATCAGATTTCTGAATCAGAATTAATGATAGTCATTGTTAATTGATTTATGCGTAGCATTATATTTTAAAATGACCATCAAATAAGTTTCATGTACTTCATATGGCACTTTCAAATTCTCTACAGTATGTTAAAGTAAATAGATGGAACTTCTTGCTACACTGCTATTATGTAGCAATATAGTCCAAACTCTCATTAATTATGTCTGCAAAGAAATTAAAAATACATAAAATAAATTTTCAATGATACAATGCACTATAATTGAAATATACAACCCACCTTATTTTAGGTGGCGTTCAGAAAAAAACAAAGAGGCAATAAATTAACCCAAGTTGAATTCATCTTATATTTAAAAAAAAGTTTTAGAAATATTAAATATAAAATGATATGCTTGCAGAAGAACTTCCTTGAAGAAAACCTGAGAAACCATGAGAAAGGCTGCACAAAGACACTACCTGAAAGGAGTAAAGAGGAGGACTCCAGTTGATAAATTAAAATTTGAATACATTTTTGACAAGTTTGGGGTAAAGTTAAGACAATGTGTTTTGTAATCTTAGGGTGTTATCATTTCAGCTTAATAATTCATGTTTCTTAACAAAACGTGCTTCTTCACCAATTCCGGGTCTGCACATGTGAATTTAGCGATATATTTGGGATCAAAGGAGTAATGCCTAAAGTCTGAAGAAAACAATAGTAGGGACTTCAAAAAATAATTATTATACGAGGATAAATGTTAACTATTGTCATTCTGGTGTACTGCAAATTTATGTAACCACAAGTAGGAATCTGTCTTCCCATGGCTGATAGTGTGACATACCCCAGGATTTCCCAACGTTATTTTCGTCTGTCAATAGTTTCATTCTGTGCCAACCAAACATATGTAAGAGCGGCTGTATTGCGTTGGACACACCAGTTCTCGTCTGATCACTGAAGTTAAGTAACGCAACCTTACATAGTACTGGCATGAGTGACCTCTTGGGAACACTGGGTACTGCTAATACCCAAATCGCCTAACAGAGTAGTGTCTATGAAGACTCTGCATTAGAACTGCGCAGTAACCGGGGCTCTAGTGACCATTGTAGCTAAAGTGCCCTAAAACATCAACAAAACAAAATCAATATATGACAAAAGAAAGTGGACGACCAAATTTGGTCACTTATTAAAATAACCCAACACTCTGATTGGGAAGGAGGAAAATAATTATTGATGCAAATTCAGAATGCTAATTCATAAAAAATCTTGACTACTCACAGGACAGGATAAAATCTTGACTACTCACTTTCTTAATTCGGACACCACAACAGGTTGACCTGATTCCGACAGGGCTTTGGGAATTTAACACAGTTCACTAGGGCTGGCAGTTGGTAATGCCTACGTGATTGTGGTGTAAATATTCCGACCCACTACAGTCCTGCATGAAATAGCAACACAGATGTGGTAGCGAAGTTAGAAGCCAGTAATGAGTAATTTTTCCAAAGTAGTAGTAATAATAATAGTGATACTTGTGATACATGCTTAGGATTGCGATTCTGTAGAACTATAGCTTTAGTAAACCTTTTGAAATAGACAAATTTAAATATGAAATACTACTAATGTAAACTGTGTAGGAATTTTGAGTAATTAAAAACAGAAACATCAATTTGGCACTGCTCAGGAATAGATCTAACTAAGAATTAATAATCTGAGTGCAAATTACAAGTGTTTGGAATAAAGAAAAAAATTCTCACACACATCCATTCACACAGTGATCATTTTATCAAAGTGTAAGAAGTCAAATAGGTATAGTTACAGAACATTACATTACAGCACTAGTTTTAATACAACACACAATTTCCCAATCTGCAATGAAGTAATTATATTAAAATAAAGAATTTCAACATGTCCTAAAGATTGCAGTATAATCAAAGTTATAAAACATTCTACTTGACAGAGTCTGGGGCATATGCTAGGTATAGGTCAAACCAAGGTATAAACATGTCATTATCATTGACTGATGCTATAAAAGCAACTTGATATTTAATTTTGAGATCACCATTTTGTGCTCACTTAGAAAAAATTCAATAGTTATCTGAAAAATTTGCATACATAACAAAATTTTGATATCTAAAATACGTCAATTGTGATGGGAAATAGCATGTTGTAATCATCAATTTTCCATGTTCCTTCCCTAACTGAATCCTTTATTATTCGCCTACCAATCAGTTACTCAGTTTGGTCAATGAATGCATACATATACAAATGTCTATAATAAATAAAAGCTGCTGCTTTTTTGGGTTTGCAATTAATTCCTTACATTACATGAAAAAGTAAAGCATTTTTAATTCTTAACAATAGTGTTACAGAGGGACAAAACTTGATAACCAGTGAACAACTTCACTATAATATCACGAAAAACACATAAGATTAAAAACTGGAAATTTAAGTTTTATCCGAAGCTCGTTTGAATCATTGTCCAGTTACGCATACTTTGCACAACATCACAATATACGTAATGAAAAATTATTAAAGAATTTGCTGGATAAGTAAGACAACAATAGTATCCGCAGCCTCACTGACACCTTACATGACATGTTTTAAGAAACAATATTTCAACACACTTATTTCAATAGTATTAAATGAGCTACAAAAAATATTTAGAGTTTGCATCTCAATCAAAACATTTTAAAAACGAAATGAATTCAATTACGTCTGCAACAAAATTAATGAAATTATGCTTTGAAATGCATGGGCAATTTATCAACAAATAAACTTAAAATGGCATTTGATTATAAAAAGTAAGGAAGAATATGGCAATGGCAAATAATAACTGGAGTGCGTTTACATAAAGCCATTTAATACAAGTAAGTGTGTATGAAATATAATATTATAATGTATAATGATAGTATGTTTTTATACTCCTTTACATACCAGAAATACTGGTCTAAATTCATGGCATGCTAATGAAAGCACACAAAAGAGGTCATACATACAAAGTGGACTCCTTATCAAAAGGAAACAAAACCAGCAGCAGGATAAAACTTTTCGTGGCTCCACTCTTAATTGGATATTTATCAATAAAACGGAAAAAAATTATCGATATCGTTAATCAGCGCCACCTTATAGGGCACAATATATTAAATTAAAAAAACCTGTAACTATAGGAAAGAACACAACATTTACTATGCTAGGCCAATCACAATTTCTTTCACCTCAACATTTACCAGCACTCAAAGACTTTCCTTTTCTTTAAAGTGGACGAATGATTAAGAAAATTTCTATATAAAACACACCAGTCACAACCTGAAAATCTTGCATTACATTAAAAATTTGAAAAAGGCCGTTTAACAGGAAGATTGAGATAGTAGCCTAGAGAGAAAAAACCTAGAAGAATGGGAATATAAAACATTGAGGAAGAACAAAATTTACTCTGATTACGCTTGAAAAAAAATAAGAAACAAATTACGAATACGACTGAACGTAAATACGTACACAGCCGGGGCAGTCAGAGATTAACAATCCTAAGATTTGGCAAAAGTTACAAAAAGTCAGATAAAGAACAAATCACTACAATAGAAATTTATATATGAGGTAATCCCATTTTGATAAAAAATAGTTCAAAATGTATTACTTCATGATGACCTTCTAATGATTAATAGTCCAATAAGTAGAAAAATCATCTCTTTCATCCCATGCGTAACCGAAAATTTCATTTGCAAGAACAATAATTAAGTTGGTGGGGATACCATCTCAACAACAGAAGTGTCTAATCGATAGGAGTAAGCTCAAGTATTATTTTACTAGATCTAGCGGGCAAAATTCCTCCACATGATATCAATTTTTATAACCAGATGGGACCCTTAATATCAACTAAAGATTCCAAATTTAGTTGTTGAATATAAAATAATATCAATACATATATCTATAGTCAAATACATCAGCTATGATTTGATAACAATATTGGCTTAAGAAAAGAATTTGGATTTTCAGCAAAGCTCACATTAATTTTAAGACATCAGACTTCTTTTTTTTCCGAGGGTGAGAAAAATAAATGGGGTTAATGGAGTAAAAACAAGTAAAATTGGGGAAAAATGACATCAACATGTTCCTGAGAACGACAATTTCAAGTAATTTAGCGTAACAGATATAATTTAATAAATCACTACCCACAGGTATGAAAATGCAAAAGTTTAACTTAGCATAATCGAAATATTAAGATTACTTTACTTCATTATTGACAAATTCACTTCAATGGCATTTTTTAAAAGTCAAAAATGTAAACTCTAAACGTTGGGAACAAAGATATAAAATCTGAAAAATAAATAAGTAACAAAAAAAGTAAAACTATGGGAAAAAATGATAGTGATCAACTTAAAAGTCTGAAAAATCAATATAATTGGCAAAATAAGTTTCTGCAGCAGCAACCATATGTCAGAGCACCAAGTGCATTAAAGTACAGAAAAGGTAAATTAAGTCAGAATTCACCATCAATGACCACCCTTACATCACAAAGTGACATTCTGATCGAGCAGTTTCCCCTTTTCTTACTAAATTACAACCACAAATACACATTGGTGTTTTGACAATCTAAATAATTTTAACCTCATATTTGACCTCCATTTAACATAAATGGATGGAGAGGCATTACTTATCAAAATAATAAATGACATAGAATAACATACGCTTTTATCCCTTGCAAGCAAACCTATAACAAAATATAATAATTTCTCCATAATTATCAATTTAAATGAGTGATTATTAATAATACGACGGGTATAATGACTCCAAAGGATAATAATAGCAAAAAAAATGTCAGAAACAAACATATACAAACAACTAAATACATTAATTAAATGATAACAAAAAATGGGACTCTGTTTCAATGGCACTGTAGAACCACTTTCAATTTAGTGGAATTTTCTTTCAATTTTAAATCATTAGTTGAATCACAGAGAATAAAATAAAATATAAACAAAAAAAACAACAAATTATCGATGCAATGTACAAGCATACATCTTAAAACAAAGGCATTCACACAAATGATTTTTTTTTGTTTGAACATCGCAAAACATCTTTACGCACGAAATGCATGAAATCTTCAAAACATCATTCTGGCTACTTCATTACTGATGCCAAATGAAGGTGTTAACATGAAGAGATATCAGTTAGTCAAGGTAAAAGTGGATAACTTCTAATTTTGAATATTTAAAATATACACCAGAAGAAAGGGAGAAGAAAAAATGGCATCACTACTCGCCAAATATATGCTTTCATAGGAAAAATAATTTGAAAAAGGATGAATCTTATAATTTGCAAGATAAGGTTGGCACAACTTTGAATAACTTTAGATCAAAGATCTGAGATTCTTATTAGGAATAAAAAGTAATGAGAACAGGAGTTTGTAATAAGTGAAGGCAATTTTTTTTGACTGCAAGACAGAGATAGATATAGACTGAAGGGAAAATTTAGGGTTACAGGAATATAATAACAGTAAATACGTAGAAGTAGTAGCATTAGTAATAGTGTAGCAGTATGTAATAGTTGAATGTAATCTTGAAAAGTCATATTACAGCATAAGTAACACAGATGACCGCATACTACAAACGACACTCTAACCTCCACTTTCAAAAACTTGAGATAGATCACCAGATAGTGGTAGCCCATCATGACTGACTGCACACATTACACGCATATTATGGAGTGAATTATGTACCAGGAATTATTTGGTGAAATGAAATGAAATTATGCGATATTTATGAAGAGTCTGCTGATATTAACAAAAAAATTCTTAACCTGTATAGAGGTCAAATACATGATGTTATGACATATTTCCCTCTTCACATTACGAATAAGAAATATAAAGCAGGAATCAAAAATACAACAACCTATGCATACAATAATTATGATAGTTGTTGACATGAAACTATCATAAAAAAATCTGATGTTCCCCCGTTACAACACATGCTATATCCTCCAATAGATCAGGGAGACGGAGGAAGGATTGCTTTAGAAGTTCCTGATATCTTTTAGTAAAGAACTTTAGCAGACACAGCAGTAAATCTTACATGCAATGAAGGAGATTGAAGAATTTGAAGACCTTTGAGTAAAATAAACAGTATGTGATGCTAACAAAACATTTTCACATGCTAACTTTAACACAAAAATAAAGTAGGAAAAGGATTGAGGCTGAGATGCGCAAATAAATCTGTTCATCATGTGTGTATGTGCGCGATGTGGAGGAAGGGTCGAGAGAAGGGCTGTAGACAGCCACATTCTGATTCTTTCAAATGGCTAAGTTGTCTTCTCGTTTATTTGTTGACAGGAGTGAATGATGATGCTGAAGCTGAGCGATGTAAGTGAACAAGCTGCCACTTACCATCACGACGGTGCCACACACGACTTTCTTCCGTCTGCTGAGTGTGGGCAATGCCAGATCTACAAGATCAATAGTGTTAAATGTGGAACATTAGATAAACACCTAAGAGTAGGTTAATATTTAAAAGGGAAATAGGATGCCTAAAATAATATGCATGTATATAGATATTATGTAATGGTAGTAGTGAAAGGATTCAAGTGAGATGCAAAGTTACAACAAAACAAATGTCATTAGAGGCGACAAGATAACCATATAGATGCTTACTTATCCATGTACTGTGTCAGTCGAATGTAGGCAATGCACGCAGCATCTTCTCCAAGAAGATGGACATGAGGATTTAGAATGGTGGTGTTGATTGATTTGCAATTCTTACCTAAGACTAGACCACAATTATTACTAATGAATTCAGAGTATCCGCCAAAATATCATTAGCAACGAAAGCACGAAAAAAATCCTTTGTCATTTAACATCAGTCTGTGCCACTAAATCTTACCATTGTCAAAATAAAACTTATGAAAATCCATGCCTTCTACCAAATTGCCCAAACTTTCAGGTTCAAAGGTTGTCAAATGAGGATCACATATTTTCCTACAAATAAACAAAACTGTCATAAACAGATTCATTTATGAATTTTATAACTTCATAAATATAACAAGTCATCATACGTGTAAGCTTCATAATCTCCCGTGTTAATTGCTTCTATCACTTGCTCAGTGACTTTAATAATTTCTTGTTTTCGAGCTTAAAGCAATAAATTCAATAGATATTAATAATAATTCTTACTGAAAATGTTATATAATTGAGTCTGAAGTTGGCGTTTAGTATTATAACTATTTGTTACAATAATTATGACAGGTTTGATGCTAAATTTCGATCCCCAGTTAGGAATATGCATCAAATACAACTGTTGCTTTACAGTATATCCTCAGAGGTATAATATTTAATTTCCCATCAACAATAATAATAGTTAAATATTTGCTTAATTCAAAAGACTGATTGTTAAATCGACATAAGTTTCTAAAATCAGTTATTATTCACTTAAATTCCAGTATTCGCGGCATACACAACAAATAGCAAAATATTCATAGTAATGTAAATCGCCAGAATTTTGACTTTTTTTACACTATCAACTAACGGTTACAAGTAAGGCAAAGGTAGTATGTCGACCCCAAAATTATTAGTCTTAATTTCTCCACATAACCCTTTCATACAATAAATTGTACTGAATAAATCGCCGTGTCCAAACATAAAGCAAAAACAACCCATTTTAAAGAAGATATACGCAAACATTTCCAACATAAGTTTCATCTTTTCTTTGTTAAGCACAGACTATGCCTTTAGGATTCTTGCTATTTAAATTTTTATCAACTGTGACAACTTCAAAATAAATTATCTTCATACTTTTCCAAGTGGTTATGAATAACATAAACAAACTCATTAGCACAATAGTAACTAAACAATGCAGCTAATAAGGCAGGGGGACGCACTAAATGAGGTGTTCTGAAATAGATACAGTGGCAGCCTTTGAGAAAAAATGGTGATGAAAAGGCAATAGACAAGTCTATTACATGTACCTAGTAAAAATAAAAATTACATATTGATGTATGCTCTAAATTCGCACAGACAGTTTGTTGTCAGTAGCGTTCACCCAACCTTAGACATAAAAGTAAAACAATATGTCAGCCTATACAATATATGCAAAAACGAATACATTTTAAAGACGTGTATGGAACTTATTTGCAACATCATTTCCTTTAAACGACGCGACGGGTTCGCAACTTTTTTTTAATTAACGAGCACTCAAATTGAGAGAAGACATTAGTGTAGGGCTGCCACCTGAAATAAATTCCCGACTAATGCTTTATATTTTCTAAGTATTTTCTTTATATTTTCTAGTAGGACCCAAAGATAGATGCGATGTCAACTGTTAGTTCCTGGTACTAAGCTAGCATTTCTCAAACTTGTACCACGATAATTTAAAAAGACTGTATTTGGCTATCAACAGTGACGAATGGACAACCTCTCGGAACCAGTCTCTTTCAAGAGCTTTATGCTCCCTAAATTTTCCCTGAATGATGACAAAAATTAAAGAAGCAATCTTAAGCTACACATAAGTGCTAAGGAGAAACAATCTACGAGGTTCAATTTACAATTAAATGATGATTACGGAATAGATTGCAAAGAGGACTATGGTGCTCACGAGTAACACATGCGAACCTTTGCTTTAAACAAACTGTTACTCGAAGTAAGAGACATACCCATGTGTGTGTCGAACATAATTATTTCAATATCATATTATTGAAGATAAGATGCATAAAAGGGTAAATTTTCTGAATAACTTTAAATTACAAGAAATGATAAAACAAATAATAAAGACTGCATATCCCATCATTCATTTTGTAGTATACCAAAGACGTTAACTTTGATGACTGTGAGAAAGAAATGCGGGATTTATTGATAATGTTGGGATGAAATGGAGATAGTAAATAAGCATAATACCTGATAAATCGTGAATTTAACAACTTTTCAAACATTCTTCATGTCTCTATATCAGACAACTATTCACCAATATACTACTATAGGCAACAACGCTTCATTCCAGGTGTTATAGAAGGTAAAATAAATAAATTAATTAAACAGTCTAATTTGTCAGGTATAAAAGCAGTCATACATCAAAACTAGTAATTAACTGAAAGACAAACATGCCACAAATGTATTCGGCAAAACTCATTCAAACTACATGTAAGGCAAAAGATATAAAATAACTATTAGCCCTAAAGTAAGATGCACTGAACTCGGTTGGATAGGCGGGAGTTGAGGGCTAGAACCCGCTTTGATTGCTCCAAAGAAGAAACAATCTCAAAGTAAATCAGTCGCATTTCAGTGTTTCTTACTTTAAGGACTTCAAAATACTGTTAATCAAAAACCTTGCTACAAAACTGAGGGAATGGAGGATAAGCATACAATAACAATATAACTACACAATAAAGTTTAAAACTAATCTAAATTCCTTATGTTCATGCATTATGCAATTATACTGCCATTGGTCATTAATACCATAACACCTGTAACACCAGTCAACACCACAATTCTAGAAAAAAAAACGTAAATCATGAGAAAAAAATATTAATAAGTGAAAGTCAGTATCTTACGATTGCCTCTTTTAAAAATCATTACACAATACGTAACTGCATACAGAATCAAAATTAGTGGCATACGATCTACTCTATATCTACTACAGGGGAATATAATGTTTGGCACTGATTAACAAAGCAGTCAATTCTGGCAGAACAAATAAAGTACAGCTATAAATTTCTATATAAAGATTAAATCATCATTAAATATGAAAAGGCGAAGGAGCTAAATTAGTTACTAACATGATAACCACATTCAACTTTCAGCCAAAACCTTTGATAGCTACTGATATGGGATAGTAGACACAAAATGCAAGAATGAGACACTGAATTAGAAATGCTAGTGAAATCTATGTTGAAAGAATGCAACAGCTGCGGTTTTCTCACTCGCCTTTTCTGAAGTGCTACTTAAAAAAAGACGGCACTAACGCAGTAAGACGAGTTCCTACATCTAAAAAACTTTCTAACTCTGGCACACTGCTTCACGAATAGAACGGACTGACAAATTATGTGTGACATTATTCATTTCACACGGGGACCAGGGAGGTTTCCTCATTCCATTAAGAACCATCAACCTGAATCAGATTTGGATCTACGTCTGTAAGACACAGCTTCTGCCAACAACTAACAATCTGAAATGTAGTTAGTCAAAACATGTTCAATTGCCATTCTGACCTACCACTTCAAAAAACCCTCACGCCAGAGCTAGGAATGAGTTATTGAAAGCTAAATGCACAAACAGTAGTCAAATTAAGTTAATCGTGCACACAATTGCTTTAAATAACCTCAAAATGCACGCATGGAATTGGAATATAAAACACATTATTTTACTCACATTAAGTTGGCTATATGAGCCATAAATATTAACGAACAATCTTTTTTCTTATAAAGTGTAATCAACAATTTAAAAATCTGATGAAGCCCGACATACAAAATGATCAGAAGCATGACTTCCAAGATATCAATTATTCAGATACATTTACGCTAAAATCCATACCAAGATCATCCCCATGCGTATACGAAGACAGATCAATGAATTGAACAGTTCCGTTAAGTATTTCGCATATTTTGACAAGCAACTGCAATGAAGCCAACGCAAACTATTAATCGTAAGGACAGATAACTTACCTTCGCAATTGTCAGCGCAGTTAATTAATGAGTTGATGGTGACAGTCCCATCATCTGAAGAATTCAGATTGCAGAAAAAAGAAATAGAAAAAAAAAACGTAACATGCAGTGAGTGAATTCGTTAGTCTGCATGCAATTTTAAGTGGCCATGCTGCCCGCTGCCATTGCTAACACCACAAGAGTTATTTAAAATGTAAATCGTCAATGTCGAGCCAACCTTATCAAATGTTTAAAAACATAGAGGACAATCAGTGTAACAATTTCCAGATTGCAGGATAATCAAATTACCGCAAAGTTCTTAATACGTTATTTGTTGAATTTCCAAATATAAAAACAAGGCAAGTTAAAAACACAAGCAAACGGCACTTGCCAATATTTGCAGCAGTAAAACACAGAAAAATAAACATGTTTCAATCTGTTTGTGGTCCATTTTGTTTCTTTCTGTTTTGAAAAGAGATAGGAGAAGCTGAGAGGAATGAACAGTATGCAGCATGCAATATTTTAAGATCTGACAAGCACATTCAAGAAAATAGTTAAAAAGAAAAGTTATGCAAATGCACCTCTTAAGAGGCTAACCATGCTTGTATATTGTATAGCTAATTCACAAACTGATGTCCATTATTACCAGAAGCACTCATATCAAACTACTGTATAACGATTATGAAAATATGATGATAATCACAAGAAGATATTTTGTGCAATCATCGTGTCAGTAGACCTACTACATCATAAAACACATGAATAGCTAAACCACTGATAAGTATGAAATTAACCGTGCTTCTTTGGCATAATAATGGCTCAAAATGAAATAAATTACCATATTTTCAGATCTACAACAGTTAAAAAACACCTGTCAACGTTCGCTTCGTCCTACTAATTACTACTGTACAACAACCACCTCACCTCAAGTTCAATAAAAAATTAAAGTCATTATCTCATATTTACAACCAAACTACCATACCACAAAAATAAAACTGTATTAATTATAAAAAAAATATAAAGCTCACAGTAGTTGTAAAATTCATGAAGTACTATTGTTCTCCTACAAGCTAAAAATAGTAATCAATTACAGTACTGCCATTCACTTCTTTACAGGGATTCACCTGTCTAAACGACATAAATAGTTGCACATTCATGTTTGTCTGTCGGTCTCTATCTGTTGAATGAAGAATACCTTCATGAGGTAAAATAGTCCGCTTGAGAAAGGATTTGAACAAAGAAAATTTCACTGATGTCATGGGAAATTTTCACAAACAGCATAGATTTCAGGTTCATAGACACTCAAGAAACATCAGTACCAGGATCTGTGATGACAAATTCTGGAAGGATTTCACAATATCCACACCGTCTTACTTTAAAATAAAATTGGTACGTATAAGGAAAAAGATTCCCCACCACAGAAACCTACATTACTTTCATATTAGAACCATTCCAACAATGTACTGTAACTTTTGGTGATGCTTTTGAACTTTAGAGTGCCTTTCTAAGCCTTGAGATTGCGTGGGGAAAGAGAAAGCAACCTCATCCATGTATCCTTATGAGACAATCTCAATTATTGTGTCAAGCTTCACCATACGTTTCTTGATAAAATACTGTTCATAAATAACTATTGTTCTCGTTAATTTCAATAATTCTATGCTTCTCTTCTATATCCCACTAATCCTCATAGGTGGAGGAAGGGGTTAGCTCTTCACTTCGTGTGTCGTGGTGACCCCAGATCAATTCTCTAACAGTGAAGACATGGGTGCCTTGTATAACTTGACAGTTTGTTGCCTTTCAAATGTATAACATAAGAAAACAAACTCTGAATAATCATAAGAATTAGACGTTATCCTTAAAGCAACGAAATTTAGTGTCCATAATGGGTGCATTCACTGTTAACCAGGCTATTGGTTCTTATGAATATGTGCTAATCTCGGGTGTTACATTTTCTCAAGAAAATATCAAACATGGGTATAAATACGTTATTTTGACATAATGCGCTATCCTTCCTTTGTAATATAAAATCCTGGCAAGCAGGATAATTCAGGTTGAAGAGCGGGTTAATTGGTATACTTTTTTTGGTATCATACAGTTACCACCAACAACAAATATATCAATGTCGTAATATGAATTGACAGTTCTTTGTAAGCACTTAAAGTTTTAAGACTGAAATTCGTCCGACAGTCTATCAATATTGTTTGTATAACCCATTATCGCCTGAGCAATACACACATGTCATACAGCATACACATGGGTTGGCTTCTTTCGGATGAGAAGTAAAACCGAGGTCCCGTTTGGTGCAAGATGGCCTTTGCACGTCAAAGAACGCTCTCTACTATGCAACGGGTAGATAAGGCAAAATTTCCATGTGTAGGAGCTTGTCCCCTGGCGTCGGTGGAATGCCCCAAACGAACAGTAGACCGACAATAAATGAGCATAGGGGTTGCAGCTTTGGCCGGCAACCGGCGGCGAAAAACAATGTCCTTTATATCCCCCTTGTGTCCATTCAGAGGGACAAATGCGCACCCGACCCTGCCATAGGCGGGAAAAGGGTTAGGAGTTGTTACACATGTCATTAAAGCTACACGCAAAGAATGACATCACACAACAAAATATGGACTGCTATTTTGGACAAACAATAGATTTTTTTTATATAAGAAAAGTATTGAAGGAGAGAACTACAGTATGGCACGCCAACCACCGACCTTATAATAACAATTTTTATTATTTTATTTATGTATGTTAGCTATAACTCATTAATTACTTAATCTAAGGCATGCCATAAGGTACTCACCTAATTGTTGGCTTTGTTCAGCTGCTACAGGTTTTGGTGTGGTTTCTGAGATTTTCGTGTCTTTAAGTAGATTGATGATAAATAAAAAAGAAGAAAGGCCAGGAAATAAATCCAGAAAGACGAAAGAAGGTTTGGAAAGAGAGTAAAAAGAGAAAGAGAAAAAAATAAGATTTAATAAAAAATAAAAACGAGGCAATAGCAACGACGACAGACGAACAGCAACAAAACCAAACGAATAAAACAAAAACGAAAGCAAGGGAATGTCCCAAATACTGACACTACTCTTATGTTACTTCAAAATGCTTAACGATTACTAACTGGTAATGGTGAGTAACTTAAAATGTTCAGCATGCAACAGTGTCAACTATCTCAGCATTGCTATTAATTAGAAATTATGTAACGGACGACTGATTTTTAGACGCAGAAAGACGACACAACCACATCAAGTCAAAATCAGCAACAAAAAATTGTCGAAATATCATTATGAACTCTTTGAATGCTAACATACTGTACTTTAATGAACTCATATGATAAAACGTCGTGAACCACATCATATCTTGAGGTGGCCCACGTGGTTCCAGAAATAAAAACTAAGGAAGAGTCCACCTTAGCAGTTCTGAAAGAGTCTCATTGAAAACTGTTTTAATTTCAAATTACCCCACAGGTATTTTTTAAAATTACTGCTACAGCATAATATTTGAAATTTCATTTGACACCTCATTTTTGTTGCTGTATTTTATGAATGTGGTGTACTGTCATGCTATATTTTAACTCATAAATTGATAATTTCTATTCTAATAGTATTCAATGAAAAATGTAATGAAAATATCTAAGAAATTTATGAGTTGGACACACTGAGCTCAGTGATTGTAAACTTAAATATCTGAAAGAAGCATCTCGATTAGTGAAAGGTAGACTTTAAGCAAAATAACAATACATAAACCAATAACGAAAATTGATATTAGAGATGACTGACGAGCAATCTTGATTACTTGTTTTAATTTTTGGTTTTGTCATATTGTTAATGAAGAAAGACTCTGAATATAAATAAAATATGGGTGTCAAATATCTTGCTAAGTTGTGAATATAACATTGACACTATATACAGTGCAGAATTTTTTCAAAACTCACACTGATGAAAAATGTTTTGATTTGAAAATCATCCGAATTTTACAGATACAAAATTTTTTCTTAGCTTCACACGCTCCATGCAGTGACAAAATAACTAAGTAGAGAGAACGGCATACGATCCACAAACGAAAACATTAACAGAAACACATTATCACAAGGATGGATCGTGCTCAACACCTACGACGACAATGGTTACTGATTTTGGGGGGCACATGTTCAACATGATTTATGTGACACTTGCAAATCTTGAAATTGTGCTTCTACCACTGCTTGGTAACAGGCACATGATCACGAATACAAACAACCGACATTACCAAAACACTGTGAGATACATACTAGTGCATTTTTATATTTTATCATCAAAGCAGAAAAAAATCCCCTGTTCCCAAATGAATATGCCTCAAACTCTTTACAAGTATCTCGCAATTTATTCATTCGTAGATCATCAACTATTAGTAAGCCTTCTGATTGCAATCATTTCATTTTTCTAAGAGAACGCTTGGCCAATGACAAAACCGATGCGAAAACCGGTTGTTTTATTGTCATCCACATCACATCCTACAGAATAATGTCTTGTCATTAAGAATAAGCATTACTGGTTGGCTTTTTGACAGCGGTACACGATGAAGCCCCAAAGTCTTTCGTAACAAATATTACTTCTCTAAACCAAGGCCAATTTAAACTCATCTTTGGCGGAATATGAAAATTAATGCAAAGCTTGAAATGCCTTATATTCTATGCATTAGACCCAGAGGGTATTTTTGGCATCTAAATATTCAAAGAGCTAGAATCTTCAATGAAGAGGAAATATACATGTGTTGCAAGTGCATAACATTGAAAAGTAAATATTAATGAACCAATATCTATATATTGCGATAGCAAGAACTGAGAAAGCTTGGACACCACGAAAGCTCACAACAGTATGAAGAAGAGTGAGAGTTCAATGTGCTTAGAAAGTTACGATTTTTTTGTCCTGTTTTGGGACCTTGAATGAGGCAGATGACAAAGAAGAATAACCAAGCAGAATAACCAAGACTGATATACAATTAAAACTTATTGAATAGAATGGAACCGGAGGTCTTAAACTCATATTGACTTCTATTAATGATACCAAACATATAATCTTTTGCAATTTTTTAGGACTAAGGTCATATAAATTACTAAGCGTTGATGAGCTTCAGACGAGTTGTTTGACTCCACAACTTAAATTAACACATGACGCACCATATAATGCTTAAAGTTAAATTTCAGTAAATGCACTGTTGATTTAACACTACAGACGAAGACTGATTTGGTAACAAAATTTTAAAAATAAAATTAAGCGTGCAAAGAAGAAAGTGGGAATGAAAAGTGGAGATAACAATTTCGAGTCATTTAAGGGATTCAGAACGGCATCTGCAGAGGCGAAGAATACGAAAATAAAGTCCTAAAAACAAAGAAGGGGAAAGGAGAAAATGAAATTAAAGCAATGCTACTAAAAGTTTCAACATCATAAGAGCAAATAGTTATTTGTAGAGTGTCCAGATAAGCTATTATATATTTTTAATCAGTATATTATTTCCGAACAGATTAAGTGGGATCTATTTTAAAATCTAATTCTCATTACCAGTCCAATAACTGAGAGATAACTGAATAGTTAAAGCAACAATGGTTAGTGAAACCAAAGCAAACAAAAGCACAGGCAACGCATCATAGTCATGTCAGTTTATATGGACACCCTAAATATAAATGTCCTGTCTATTTTGGATCATTGACAACATTTGTTAAGGGAAATTAAAGTCTATTAAATTATCATAGTCAGATTGTATGTAACACCTTCAAACCTTAAAAACGAACTTTACAAATTCAGAAACATATTTTTAATGAGGACTATGTTTGACCTGTACACCACAAACACAGATGGATGTCTTTTAAATACCTTCAAATACTATCGCCTGATAATGACTAAATGCTATTACCTCAAGATATTTTTGATACAAATATCAAGCAGTGTCAAACAGTGACAACTTGATAATAACAGCATCAATTTTTTTTACTGTGTGTATGTGGCTGCTAAGACAAATCAAATGCACATAACTAATAGTACATCATCACACAACGAGTCTTAATATTGAACACGAATGAAGTACTACTCAAAACATGCCAATTTTCACAACTATCACAAATTTCACAATTTCGCAAAAAAGTACATATAAAACAACGTCAATTATAACGTGCAAGCTAACTAGATAACTGACCGGTAGGTAATAATATCCATCTTGAACAGGGTAGTTGCAACAACAATTTAATACAATCATTGATAGTTCTGTGGTGTGTAAACGTAGATACTCAAAAAAATGTTGCGTGTTCCAATTATGGCTATCACCCAAAATTAATTATCACTCTAAAAATTAATCCAGATTTCTACACACATTCTGTTCATGAACTATCGACATTGTTTCAAACAGTAAAGCAACTATTTAAGTATCAAATAATAGATCAGATGTATAGCATCACCACAAAAATACATTAACTGTATATCAGAAAGCTAACAGGTGACAGGAAGGCTGACAATATAGTATCTAGATTGAAGAAGACAAGTGGTAGACATGATTTAGATTTAGTTGTTGTTTTACATCCACCATAACAGTAAAACCTTAAGAGGTGGATGGGGTGGATAAATTTATTCAAAAAAGAGATCTCTATTCTTTGACTATAAACGTGCATCCCAAAAAAAGTGATTATTTTGTAGCGGTATTTTTGACCCGTTCCAAAATAACCAGATAAAACATTTTGGATAATTTTACTCCAAACATTGTCTTGTTCTCTCTAGTTACTGTATCATCTGCTCAAACAGTTAAACGTGTCAGAGAAGGTAAAATTAAACATGCCGGTCTCATGCAATAAGACTAAGAAAGAAAAGACACGCCATCCCAACTGAAAACAACTCACCAATATTATGTACGTAAGTCAGAATAGAATACGTTACCTTCCACATCCCGCGCCACCACCGTTTTGCTTCTGTCTGGACCCAAATGCATGGCATCTGGCCAAAAGGGAGACAATGGCAGACATGGATGGGCATTTCAGGAGAAAAAAACAATAGAATTGTACAAAATGGATGAGAGGTGAAGAGATGGATGCAAGAAGCAACAAGACAGAATGGTATGAAATGACAATAACAGCATGCAAGATGGAAAAGAGATCGACCAAGAAAATAAAATGAGAAAGATTGATATGAAAATTATAGTGTAAGAAGAAGGACCACCATGCCAAGCAATTTCCTAATATATCCAATTGACTTAATTCACATAAGATTTCTTAATCGTCACTTGCAACGTGGAAAGCCCTATTTCAACCACATTCAATTTCCCTAAATATAATTGTTAAGACAGCTGAAAAAAAATAATGTGAGGATGTGCCACAAATCTGTTGCATAGTGGTGAATAAATTCAAAAACAGCCATCACCAAAGGATTAAGTTGCATTTATCAACTTCACACAATATGCAAAAGAAAAAAAATCAAAAATTAGTAACTGCAGCTGGTGTAGTGAAGTTATAGCAAAATATACGTCAAAAAAAGGTGAAAGAAGCTCAGTAAAAATGCAATATTCTCAATTCCACTGAGAACAAGTAACAATGCTGACAGACCTGCTGATAATATCGGTTGATGTTTACAAGAACGTCTAGTTCAGTATTTTAAAAGTAAATGACAAAATTATACGAAAATAATCCATACATGTCGTGTGATAAAAATTGGTAAAATGAAAAGAAGATTCACAATAAACATATTACTGCTTATTGTTTTCATACCACCAACAAAAACGTTTCTTCTGATTTTCCTCGCAATTTAAAATCGATGTCTGCATTCTACATCCCATCGAGAATTAAATAAATTTTGTAAAACAATTGGATTGAGGTTAACAAAAACTGATATTATGAAACAAAAATGCTCTACCAATCAGTCATCAATTACGTCAAAATAAAGATTTCAAAATGTATCGGCATTCAAAGAGTTCACCACTAAAAAAAACCGAAAAATTAATGCAGTGGTGTCATTGGATAGTAAAAATGCATAGGGGATAAGTATAATAACCACTTCATACGCAGAGCAAAATAATTCCCTCCAATAAGATAAATTAAATTCCGTGGCACTCTACTGTCCATTGAAGAGGTAAATTTACTTCAAGCAGAAAAACAACCTTTAAAAAGAAAACCGTTTATCAAGAATATACGTTGTCACACAATAATGAACCTGGAATAACAGCGCAGTACGGCAACTCCACGACCATCATGAGGACAAAAACTAACCAACGACGTCACAGTAGTATCCTGATGACCACCAATGCAATAAAAAAAACTTACTCCATTTGTTAAAAATGAATAACTTTCAGATTGCCACAATCTGTCAGCAACTATCCATCCCACTGTTCGCCCGATTAATATTATTCAAAAATGAGGCACAAAAAAATCGCTTTCATTTATGAATCTAGATAATGTCTAGTAGTAGTATAAAACCTTTGTATATTAATAAACCGTAAACGTGACCGAAATATAAAAATTCATTCAAAATTTACAAGAAAAAAAATCATCACGCTGCTGCACGTCTAAAATGTCTTAATTCGTACAACAAAGTTATCAGCAAATCGATACAATTTTAGTTGTATGTAACGATAAAAAACGTACTGATAATAAACAAAACCTAGAAAATTACTCTCTGAAAATGACGCTAAACTTATAGTCACTACATGGTAGTCTGCATAACTAATAAATTTGAGACAAGAAGTGATAAAGGAGTGAACGAAAGTGTCCATTCCAAGAAGTGAAACCAGTGAGGCTTTGAAATATGAGGACTTTTGGACAGGATAATGAATTTGCACATTTGTTATTGCATATCATAATGAAGAGGAAAACATGATAGGTCTCAAAGTCAGTGAAATATATAAATTCTTACCTTTAACATCATCTTCTTCCAGAGTGGTACTACTATCCGTTGACTCTTTTACTTGAGACCCGTCTCCTTTCTTATTAATGATACTCCGACCTTCAACAAAAACATAATAAAACAAGGTAAAAAACTCCGTATTACTTATTATCGAAACGATAATAATAAAAGATATCATGTCATAATAATATGATTAAAAACTCAATATACTTTTAAATAAAAATGGCTTTTAGAATATTAAAGGCTTTTCAAAGAATACTAGCTAGTAGTAGTTCTAGTGTTTCTAATAATGATTCTAGTGTTTCATAAAATTTCACTATGAGTATTAACTGTTATTTGGAAGATTCCAGACTTATTAAAGTCTGGTAAGTGCTGTTCTCTACAATAAGCATGCAGTTCTCTAAAATAACCTACCGTATTATCTCGTGTAAAATACGCACCTGTGTATAATACGCACCCCAAGTTTTAAGACTTAGTTAAAGAAAAATATTAATGCCCATGTATAATACGCAGGTTAAGTTTGCCAGTTCCCAATTATTTCAGATGACGATTGTGAAGAATTTTTAGGCATTTAATATCGGTATTGTTGGACATAACTGGACTTAGAATATTCATTTTTATTACAGGACTTGTTAATTTTTCATAGTAGTACGCTAGTATTATTATATCTATGGTTACACTTGTATTAATATACAAGCACTTGTATCTATGGCATGAAGGTAAATAAAGTGTAGGTAGCTAAATATTATATTTATAAAAGTAACTCAAAACAGCATCTAATAGAAGTTAAATGAGGTTAATAAGCAAACATGTCTCTTCTTGCTTTCAATGGATGATCCAGTATTCTTTATGCGTGTTTAGTGTTCTCTGATAATGGCTGAAATTTTTACATCTATGTATAATACGCACCCAGACTTTGCATCCAATTTTTTTGGGAAAAAAAGTGCGTATTATACACGAGATAATACGGTAATTTAATTTTGATTGCAGCGTCCAAATTTTTGGCAGTCAGTGCAGGACACTTGACCTGATAAAAATTAAATTCCCCCCCACATTTAAAAATCTTTATGTGCCTGCCACTATCTCAAGAATCAAGTTAACAAATTATGCACTAGATGATCCACAGAGTATTACAAGATTATCCCATAACATATCAGACTACTGGGTATCCCTCAAATTTCTTTTATGATGCCGAGGTGTTCAATTTATTTCTGTTTATCTCTTTCAGCAAACGCAAATAAACATCATTGCAATAATATAAGTGATACTTTTAAACTTAGAAAACGTTCAAAGTTGAAAATTACAGCTAAAGTGTGTGTGTGTGTTGGCGGAGGGGATTCTACGGGTACCAAAAATAAAAAAAAAACTAAAAAACTAGTCAATTAATTATTAGGAAGCTAGTCAGCACAATATAACAGACAACAAAATAATATAACTATTATAAAGGTGATCTTACACTATACTGGATAGATATGAAATAAGAGTATGAGCCTGATAAAGCAGAGAAGACAATTTCGAGAACATGTGACTACGTAGCTGGAAGTCTTAGGCTAAAATGGTGGGGACATCATTCGTATCAGACAACAGCTATTACAGTACATGAATCGAGATCTACCAGAGTGACTATAATGACTAGATGACTACATTATAAGAAAACGACCAGAATCGTAAACAATCAAAGAGCGACTGTCTGGTACTGAAAGTTATTTGCTCCTAAGAAGCCATCTGATCTAAAAAAAATGTCATTGCTTATCGCAGTATATAGAGGTGGAATTGCAAGTTGTGATAAAATGCAGATACAGTAATATTATTGGTAATGAAACTTCCTACTGAGGGGAGTTATCAGAGTGCAATTACTACACAAGGAGCCCTACATCACAATTATATATTTTTTTCAAGGGATTAATTCCTAATCATGATAAAAGAAAACTAACTAGCTCGATTTAAATATTTGTATATGTCATCATCTTAAGTAATATGTGCATGTACTATTGTAAAGAATTTTTTTCACAAGTAAAAATACAGTATAATGAAATGTGCTCAAGTGTAAATCTACTAAGGAAGGAACATGCAAGGTGCAGCTTACCAGTCTACTTCTATGACAGCAAGATGACAAACACTAAAATCTGCTTGAAAGCAATATTTTGCGTGGCATATTACATCACATGTTTATACTGTGTAGATATTTATACGCAGTATATCTAACTACTGTATAAGTACACATTTTGGAGGAAATAAAACTCTATACAACACCATGGATGCATTCAATGAGACCATGCATGATATATTTTGTCCATATAACACGATTTACGAAGTTCACCAAAATGTATATTAGCTAATGCTGTACCGTAGTTAAACATAAAACGAGTTTACCAAAATCATTTTAATTAATTAATAAATATGGTAAAAGAAAATTATTTAAATAAAGAATAGTAAGTATAAGCGCCACGACATATCCTTTATCCGTAAGTGTCAACAACTCTTTAGATAAAATGCAAACTAAGTCTTCTGACATCATGATTTCTTTTTTAAGAAAAGTGTGTGAGGATGAAAAAAATTTAATTATGAAAGAGATTAATTACATAAAAGATAATATTCAAATTGCTAAAAAAGATTTCATATTCCAAGAAACTGTCATAAGCATATGTATCAAGATTTGCTGAAAAATAACGTGTCAACAATAATGCTTCAACTGAAAACATTTGTACTTTATCAATTTATAGCTGTATTTTAAGTGAAAGACAACATATGTGCAATTGTACAATGATAGTTTGTGACTATTACTTGTTAAAATGATTATAATAATGCCGGAAACATACTTGTTATTCATGCTGTTAATGATATTTGAAAATGTGCTGTGTGCTTCTGTCTCTGCCATGCCTTTGCTCTGACTTAAAGAGATCTCTATAGACTTAACAGGATTTGTGTCCTTACAAATAACGGTTTCTCATCCGGCAAACATAACATCAACAGCGATTCCTTGATACAGAGGTTATTCTCATTTTTGCTTAACGAGGAAATGTAATCTAATAACATTTAGATTTTCTGTAATATTGCAGATTTTTAGGATTTAATCACATTTGTCATATTATTTAGCTTCACGAAGCGGTATAAACAGACACATTCTTTACTTCAGTCTTGAACAAGATTATCTTAATATCTTGAAAAAATTTAGAGTTGTGGTGCTAACAGCTTTACATTCGCCATTCATTTATGTTTGGGCAAACCAACACGTACACGCCGACCCCTCTTTCTCCTCCGGATTGGACGAAATAGTAAAGCTAGGAATCGCGCCAAATAAAACGCAGTTAGTTTGAAGAATAATTACATCAACTTATCTAACACACTACGCCGCCTAGCCTAAAATTAACCTCATGTACAGTGATCTTGAATTCTTAGAGCTATATTGCATTATATCGCATTTTAACGTTATTAGAATCCCTTAATAATTATGACGATTAATTTTTCTTACAAGAAATAGCAGTGTTTTATTTATTAAGGTAAAAATATTTTATTAGTTTGGTAGACTTAAAACTGATTGTCTACTGTATAACTGAACATGTGCGCAAGAGTATAGTTCGTTACTAGTATTGTTATTGCTTTTGGGGCTAACAAAACAAGTGTGATATTAATACTAAGCCCTAAATAATTAGTATCTGATAATTGAGCGTATGAAGTTGCATTGTATTATGATTTATTTTGACTATTGCCTAATGTGATATGTATCACCGTCTTATGAGCGTCAAAAAGATTGCAGAATAATTGAAATGTCAATTGTTTTGTAGTAAATACTGGGAAGTGTTTAATTTACATAAATTTTAGAAGTATCTTGTTAATTCGCTCAAAAAAGCAATACAGAAAGACATTCAGTGCTACTACTTTAGGGAGTGTGCTAAGTATCACGGTACATGACGAACAGGCAAAAACTGCAAAAATAGCACAGTATCTCAAAAAAAAAAAAAAAAAAAAGAAGAAGAAAAAAGGCAGCAGAAAAACTTTCCTCAGAATAAACGCTGGGAATAAAAACATCTTATACAAGATCAATAGCAGAAAAATAGTAGGAAAGGACCAGGTTATAAAAAAGCACTGCTGCTACTTTCATTGCACCCAATTTCAAAGGCCAGCATTCATTGCTCATGCCAGTTGTTCCAGTAAAATAAAAATTTGAAAAAAGGGGGGGATATGATCGTAATCACGATCACGTTATTGTAGTCAAATTATAATTCAATTGACAGGCCAAAAAAGTTATAAAAACGCTGACAATAAAGAGATAGAGAGAGAAGCTCGAGAAGAGTGTGACACATGACGAATAAAAAGGATAAAGTGGCACTTACCATGAGCGTCGTACTTACTAGAGAAATTCCGAGTAGCTAACATTGTTGTTAATATGGCGCCCTGAAAGTAAATTTACCCAAAATATTAACTGATAATTCTTATTTCTCTTACACTCAATAAATTGTTGGTCACTCACCTTCAATTTACGCCTGGCATTGAATTTTTTCAGACAATCCACAGTTTCTTGGCGATGAACCACAGAAGCGACACGTTCCCTTTGCTACATATAAAAAAATTTGCAATTTCAATTAAACATTTACAATTAATCAAATCAAAAATTGAACATTCTGTTTTATTTACACAAATCCATGGATGCTTCAAAGCTTCTGCAGCTGTGATCCGTTTAACAGGGTTTACAGTTAACATACTGTTAATGAGATTCTTAGCTTCTGGGGTGACAGTATCCCATTCAGGGGATGGATACTAAATATGTCAACAATCGTAACAAAAAAAAACACGTTATACTGTATTTAATTCTCCATCTCAACTAATGTCAAAAAAATGCATTGAGGTGTGATCCTTACATCATAAGCGCCAGCTTTGATTTGGGCATATAATCTATGTTGGTCCTCATCCCAAAACGGTGGATATCCAACCAACAAAATATATAAAATTACACCTGAACAAAAACATTAAACATGTAACATCACAGTATTATTAGGTAAATAGGAGTAAAAACAATTCATTTACTAACCACAAGCCCATATATCTACTGGTTTCCCATAAGGTTCCTTTTTTAAAACTTCAGGTGATAAATAACCAGGAGTTCCGGCAAAACCTATAAGATTTCACAGGTTACATTGTAAACAGGACATAATCTTGTAATCTAATTTACAGGACGTCCTTAAAAATTTTCTAGCAACACTAAAAGAAAATATTAGTCACAGTACAATGATGGCAAATACGACCTCATGATCTTCAAAAAAAAAAATCCGCATTATTTAAATATAGGAGAGCGAGAGAGAGAAATTTGATTCATTAAATCATACCAAACCATGCTTGCTGCTCTCCTTGAACTTCAATTGCTAGGCCAAAGTCCGCTAATTTCACAGCTGCGCCTTTTGCTTTACTGGCTAAAAGCAAATTTTCAGGCTAATGCAGAATAAAAATAACATATTTAAGCACAACCGATATTATAAACATCAAAACAAACAAGTAAAATAAAAAAAGAATACTTTTAAGTCCCTGTGAACAACACCATTCTGGTGACAATGATTGACACTTTCCAAAATTTGTTGTATGCAATGACTGAAATGACATGAAATTACTACATGTACAACCGTCTTAAAAGACAATTAAGAACTTACCTAGCATCCGCTTCGCTATAAAATTCTCGTGCAACTATATCTTCAAATAACTCTCCACCTGTAACCCTAAGAAAAATTCAACCGTGAAGTTCACATTTCCGGTACTAACAAAAGTTTCCAAAAATGGTAATTATACGACAATTTAGTTTTTTATTAATTTAAACGGGATTGAAAGGTTTAAATCTAAATACTGTAGTTTGATTACCTGTACTTAATCATGTACTTTTTATGAGTGAATGAATAAGAAAACGCCTTTCAAAAATATTCTTGTTAATTATATCTACTTTGAATCGGAGTGCAACACTTTAAAAGCCACAAGTAATTAGTGGCAGGTGAATTACTAAAATACATTGAAGCAAAAGTTTTGCACAAAAATTAATGAAGAGATAGTGCATTATCTATCATCATTATCTCGCCTAAGGCAGGGTCAGGTCTGCTGGTTCCAGCCCTCCACTCCCGCCTATCTCCGCATTCACCCAACACACCATCCTAACCTTCGTACAACCTGCTCCCACGTCTATTTAGGTGCTTCCAGTAACCTGCATCCCCGTAATGGACCTAACCAGCTCCTCCTCAATTCAATGCTTAATAAATTGTAGAACTGTGAAATATTACTGCTTAGAAAAATAAAGGTAATGTAACGTAAATATACAGAAAATAACGCACTTCTGAAATGTCCCTTTGGGGATAACATGAATAAAAATAGTCAAAAATACATTGAAAGTGTCAATCGTGACATCCCATTTAGTATTCCTAATAGCATCTAATCCAAATTTTAAAAGTTACGCATGACCAGAAGATACTGTGTGGGATAACAAGACTACTGGAATTAGACTACCATAGTAACGCTAGTTTAGAAATGGTAGACATTGCGGTAAAGATGGAAATAGAATGATGTGGCATTTTATAAGATGACAATTAAATGAGAAGGTTAGGTCAATCTCAGGGATGCAGGTCATAAATTGCAGACGACATAGAGGTAGACCAAAGCAACAAACATAGCAGCAGGTTACACATGGCGGGACATGGCACTATTTGGAAACCTGAATAGGAAATAAAAGTGAATGGAGAGCCAGAATTTGCAGAGACGAACGGCGGGGAAACGTTATAATGATTAAAACATCTAGATCGTCCCCTTTGATTTTAAACTAGAAATTCACTGTCATTTCGAAACCAATAAGGAATATGAAGAAACGGCGCAGCGTAAAATATTTTCAAATAACTACGGTAGAGTGATCTGGATGATATTGGCACACTGTAAAGGATATCAAAGCAAGACAATTCAGTCGATGGCAATTTTTTCCATTATAAATTCATCTATTGACATTGCCTTCGGATAACGCTCCTGATTATTTTTTACTTGTTTCAAGGGTTATATTTCATAAAAATGTGCTCTAAATTCCCTTGACACACAGGCTGGCCTATATCTATCTCAATGAATGAGTTATTTTATAAAGGATGAGACTGTAACGCTAGACTGCATAGGAAGCGAAGTGATCAATGTTAGAAATATTTACATGAGCTGCTCAAATTCTAAGGTCCTGACTTCAAAAATCCGGAATAATACTCCGGATTATTCCTGCCACTTCCGTTAATTTTGATTTAGTAACGATAGTAGATTTCACTTTGGTGCTTAACAGGAAGATGAATTCTGATATTGGAAGTGGTCCCTAGTTGCAAGTAACCTAGTCTGGGATCGATGAATGACCACGAATAGCTAAAACGTTAACATAAAGACAATTTTTAGTTCTCATTTGGACATTGTGTCTTTGTAAGGGAAACGAATTCAGCCATTTGGGTGAAAAAAAAAATTAGCTGAACCATTCAGAGACAAATTAACACAATATAAAGAGAAAATTACACTGTTATTGACATTCAGATTCCAGATATCGGTGAAGATTTCCTGCTTCAATTATATCCGTAATAATATGGGTACTGGGAGAGGAAGTATGCTTCATTAATTATACCCACGCTTTATAGATTAAGGACTATCATCTTCTCAGCAAAATCATTTTTTTCAGACGAGCAAGACCTGCAGTTGTTCATTAATACAATAATATAAAGGGAGAGAGAAATATTTTTACTTACAAATCAAATACTAAGTAGTGAAAGCTTTCTTCCTGTATACTATCATGAAGTCGAACTGAAATGAAAAAAATTATTTGTGAGACAAATTAAATTAGGTTAAACAATGGACAGTATATAAGAATGACAATAATACCAAATATTGTCAGCTTTAAAATGAAAGCAAGCAATAATTGAAATTTAACAGTCCTCTCTCTCTGCTCATTTTAAAATTATAATTGATTTTTTTAATTTGAGGATTGAATGCACCAATAATGAAAGTCCACGAGCAATGATATCAGTATATAGTCAACAACAAAACGGTTCTGATCCTTCCTTATTTATGAATTCCTGGTACACGTCGAAAAATTGTGCGAGATCACGTTTCAGGATCAAATAATAATTCCGTCCTGTTACTACGAAGGATAAATTGGTGACATATTTAATCTTAGGGAGGTCACAAAGAAAGCATTACTGTCTACTTTCAGTCAACTACAGCAAACTGGTCATTAACTCATAGCCATAATCTGTTTATAAGCAATTATGATGGCTCACTGTTTACCTTGCCACTTTGGCTTTCATTTTACTTTCTCTCATTCACTGAAAACCGCATCAGTAAATGTCCCTTAAAAACCATCTTATACGTCTACAACTCATCACCCTGAGTACGCTGAACTCTCCGCTGAGTTCAGAAGACCTCTGCCAACTTGTTCCTGTTATGAAATCCACAATCAGTTCCCGGTCCATATGTCTCATTTCCTGATGCCGAAAGCCGAGAGATGCCTGCCCACAATTATTTCTTACGAGATTTTTGTTTTTGCTTTCAACCAGCAATAACTCTTAAATGAATCTCAGAAAGTGAATTGATCAATAACATTTTTCAATTCGCCAGTTTCCATTATTTCAAATTTTACATTCTAAACATTTAAAAGCAATGAAATCGGATGAAATTAAAATGCTAGTAACATTAAATTTGAAGAATTATTTTGAGTATTCAACTCCTATTGGCATTAATTTAAAAAGTTAATGCAGTTTTTGAAAACTAAATTCGTCCTCAAAGGGTCCCTTAAAAATATATAGTAGCGATCAAACTGCCCCTGTAGAAAGAAACTGAATTGGGGAAGGGGGGTGTTCACTGCATCCCTTTAATAGCACCAACGACAATAAATCCGAAACTGAGATTGAAAAAAAAATGCCTTATTGTTAATTAACGTTGCAAAAACTGCTGAAAAGAGGATTTAGTGATGCCACCAGAAATCTAATTTTAACCTTCAAAACTGACTTCACTTCGATAATTATTATACAACTGGCAAGGGCCGTAGGTGGAGGTTTTCGGGAAGTAGACAAGGTCAAATCCTTTCCGAGAAGTGTTACCGATCACCTAGTCACGTTTCATCCGTTAACATAACTGGTAATGCAATAATCATAATTGGCTGTACGCATATTAAAAAATCGAAAACTCCAATGAAAAAATGTAAAGAAAAAACACGACAGCATTATGAAATAAACCGAAATATAAATTATACCCTTCATTTCTATAAAAATAAGATGCGAAAAAAATAGTCTATATTTAATAAGACCAGAAAGAAAGCCAATCGACACATGAAAGAACTGAAACTACGTAAAGGCAGAAGGATGCAGGAAAACGCGAGATTGTGTAGTGAAACACACATGAGAAGTAGTGAGGGGAAAAATCAATATTTCCAGGGCATCTGAAGTAAATTTCACATATTAAGCTGCGTGACCTTTGACTTTTAAAATAAAATACAGACTGAGCAACTATAGACAATCATCAAATCGGTGAACCTCACTGTGAAACCAATAAAAGAGGGAAAGAGAGAGAAATTTAGTTTGTGACGGCCAGATGCATTGCATGCATCAGATATTTACATACTCTATTTCAAATAAAGGTTCATAAAGTGCCTGATACATATTAATGACATAAATGAAACAATGAACTCGTACAACCACGAATCAAGGGGTTAAAGCAGATACTTCATTCGCTTAGAGAGAGAGAGAGAGAGAGAGAGAGGAGTTTTGCACGGTTTATACACAAATAAACGAAAAATAATTGATTGTCATAATTACGAGTCTATTGATATCAGTGTTAGTAGTCAGTAAAGAATAAATTAGTCATTCAAAACCGCATATATAATAACAGCATAAAGTTAAGGGCCAAACAGAATGGCGAGGAGCAGGAATGGTGACCTAACAAAAAAAAACGAGTAAAGCCATTCAACTACAAGCTGCAATATTTATCTACTGCATTCAGGAAGACAGCCCAACTGCATCCTATGCTGAATGCTGTTACAGAAAAAAAAGGGTCTGTTTAAAGACATTAAAAAGAGTGGAACGACCTCAAAACACATCTTGCTACGCTATTACTAGTGATCTATAAAATAACAACAGCATTCGGGACGCCCATAGTATGACATAGTCGTCTACAGTCATTTTTCAATCAAAATCCTCGACTACATTTTCGAGAAGGAAGAGTGTGCGATGATGATTTAGTTTACATACACATATATTTCTGAATAGAGCAGTATGATGACATTTAATACGCGGTAGCACCTAGGAAGGAAATAAATACTCGGATACAATTCAAAACAAGCCGTGGAGAAGCATTTGACTTCAAAAACTTCTTGAAAGAAAAGATAACAGTAAAGAGGCTGTAATACTATGTTATGCTGACGAAATATTACATATTTTCAACTCTGTTTGAAGACTAAGAGACATCAGGTTTAGAAATTCCGACTTATCGTCCCCTTCTATCTTCAACCAGGTCCCTGCCCATTCCATTCACTCCCTAATCTACTTCTGATATAGTCACCTATGAATCTACCTGCCTAACATTTTAAAACTTCAAAATTCAGGGACCCTTAAAAATCAAATGGTGGGCCATAGTTTGCTGACCTCGGCTCTGGAGGATAAATTTCTCGAGTTTTGTGACAAAAAAGCAACTCCTAACCCTTTTCCCGCCTATGGTAGGGTCGGGTATCCATCTTGTCCATCTGATTGGAGGGAGCGGCTGTATTACGTTGGACACACCAGTTCTCCTCTGATCACTGAAGTTAAGCAACGCAACCCCAGCAAATACTAACACGAGTGGCCGCTTGGGAAAACTGGGTTCCACTAATACCCAAAAATCGTCGCACTGGTGTATTGTCTGTGCAGTCTCTGCATTAGAACTACGCCGTGGACGGGCTCTAATGTCCTTGTAGTTGAAGGGCCCTAAAACACCAGCAAAACAAACAACATCCATCTGAATGGACACAAGATGATATATTGTACCGTGCTCTTCCGCAGTGGCTGCCGACCAAAGCTGCAACCCTTATGATTATTTATGTCAGTCTACTGTTTGTTGGGGCACTCCATCAATGCCAGGGGGGAGCCTGTACACCTGGAAAGTTTGCCTCATCTACCCGTTGCATAGTAGAGAGGGTTCTTTTAAGTGAAAATGCCATCGTACACCATACGGGACCTCGGTTTTACGTGTCATCCGAAAGAAGGCTCATTCGGGGCCTCCCTCTCGCCCGAAAGAAGCCAACTCACCTCGATCCAATATCAAACCTGGAACTACTGGCACAGTACTAATCCAGCACATTACCTATTGCGCCACGGAAAAAGTGCAAGCGTAAGTAGACACGCCCTTTGATTATTAAACTCCATTATTAAATTAATTTTTTGAATTAACTAATTAATCAACTTCTTTCCAAAGAAGTTTCCTGCAAAATTCAATGAAGACCACCAGTGATGGATGACAACTCCATTGAACTCCATGGCTAGTGAACACTGAAAGTAGTTCGCTTGTGCACCAACAGAATACCAAGTCAATTTCTCTGTTTACCGGGGACAGAGGTTTACCTTAATGTTTGGCACCTTTTGTGTACTCAGGATGGCATCAATTACAATGCTTTTCAGTCAAAACTCGTTGCTCAGACGACGCCAAGTCCGCATAACTCACCCTCCCCTCTCCCTTCAATGACATCTGGATACCTAAATGGGTGAAGCGTCGCAAAATCTATTTAGGTATAGCTTTTATTGAAAAGTATGACATTCCTGTGCGTAAATAATATCAAATGATGAATAACAACTCGCATATACAGTAACATCAAATGAAGAAAATGCATCTTTTCAAGACATGGTAAAAGCACTCTGCTACCATTAATACCTTTAAATAGATGCAATCCTTTAAGCAAATAAAAAACTAATGTATATCAAGCCTAAGGAGATTTGATTGCATCACATATCTAAAAGTTAACGGATGATTAATCATTTCTTTTGAAATATTAGAATTTCTTTAATAACATATGAGGAATATTTCAAAATCTTAGTCATGTAGCTATACAAATTTCCTGTTCACGAAAACAGGCACCAAAAACAAAAAAAAAAAAAACCATTAAAATATCTACCTATAATCAGTTATCCGCATGTTCAATAGGTCATTAGTCTCGTTAGAAATCCCTAAAGCTGGGTCTTCCGCCATGCAAATGTTTACGGAAACTCAACAAAAGTAAGCAGAGTACTTTCAAAAATGTGCATAACTCGTTTTCTATCAAGATTATAATATTAGGTGATCATAACACTCCCTTTAACCACCACGTGACACCTGTTTGCAAATTTATTTCGGCCATCCATCGCCTACTTCTAACTTCCCACCTGCATTTTGAAAAGCATCACGACAAATCCACTCCCTTATCAGGAAAGCAGAATTTCAATAAAAGGTAGACATCAAGAAGCGGAAATGGTAGGATGCTCCACAATCCTTGTGCAGTATCATTTGAGGCGACTGCAGAGAAGTGTACAAAGACAAAACTCGGGCAGGTACCCATGAGGACCTACAAGCCAAATTAGTTACCAACCACACCACATTGTCCGTCCATGTCACTTATTAGAAGTCCTGATGAATAACATCTACAAACACAACGGTGGCGCCTTAATATTCCCAATCCCCAAGTTGGGGGTAATATGACCTTTCTCACTCTTAAGATATCAATGACCACTGCATTCTGCACATGTTGGTAAGAGGCGACTGAACACATTATGCCCACAACAAGCAATAACATCACAATTTTACTTTCATTCCTGACTATATTAATAGAACTTACGGGAACCTGATAACACTATTTCTCACAAATCCCTTCTTGGAAAACAAACTACAAGTTGAACTTCATGCAACCTGAGATTTCCATTAAACTTGACATTCACGCAGTATTGGCCTTCAAGCTTGTCTTTTCTAATACGTGATCTGCTACTTTGTTTCTCAGAAGTACTTACAAATCAATTTTTATCCACAGTGGTGGATTCTCCACAATATTTCCTCCCATCAAAATCAATTGCACCGTCTGCTCTACAAAAGCGACAACCTATCTTATAGCTTAGTGACAATCTTTCTATAGCAGATTTAAGTCTCTCTTTCACAAGAAGTATTCATCCGATTTTAAGCTGTTGGATGTTCTGATATGCTATCGTATCGAACTTAACTTCCATTCATTTCGCTGCAAATCAATTAAACACCGTTTTATGAAATACAGCCTTAGGGAGCACATCATTTCCAATCAAGCACTTCACCACCAATGTAACTGAAAACTATTTATTCGCAATATTCAATAACCAGTCTTTAGTGTGGGCATCCCTCTACAACTGCTAAAGGTCCCAAGATTGTTTGCCATAGCACAAACTACGATGTGGTCCTGAAGTCCTAGTTTAGTGCAACCATTCATTTCAAAATTATTTTGAATGATGAAAGCTTAGTTAGACCTGACTCGGTGGCGCAATAGGTAGAGTGCTCGATTTACTGCACCAGTGGTTCCAGGTTCGATATTGGATCGAGGTGGATTGGCTTCTTTCGGGCGAGAGAGAGGCCCCGAGTTAGCATTCCTTCGGATGAGAAGTAAACCTGAGGTCCCGTGTTGTGTATGATGACATAGCAACTAAAATACCCTCTCTACTATGCAACGGGTAGATGAGGCAAAATTTCCAGGTGTAGGACCTTGCCTCCCGGCGTCGGTAGAGTGCCTCAACGAACAGTGACCGACGACGATAAATAAGTAAACGGGTGGCAGCCGGTGTCACACGTCGAAGTGTCCGCTTTTACGTCAAAGTGTCCGGGCCGTTTTCCATTTTACCCGATTAGGACACTTTGACGCGTGACACCGGCTGCGAAAAACAGCCAACCTGCCATACGCGGGAAAATTTGCTTTTTGTTGCTTTGCTGAAAGTTTAACTTGAAAAAGCAAGCAAGCACCAGGGTCAAATGATCACTCTCACAAACATTTAATAATTATTCTGTATGGCTCTTTTACAAAATAAAAATACTGAAAAACATGCAATGGGGACAGCGTTAAGAGGAAACTACAGGATGACATATTCAGTTTCTGTTAATAGGCAGTTTTTCGGTGGACAACGTTAACGATTGGTAAACTGAATGCAAAACAGTTCAAAATTTGCACGGTTTATTCACGTGACTATCCCGAAGGCTGATAAAGACGACTTATAAAGATCCCAAAAGGCGCAGTTTAAAGAATTGCGACAGGTGGTGGGCAGGGCAGCCATTTGTGAGTGATGAGGCCAGCCGGACGGTAATTGGGTTGCCACTTGAACGAATAGCTTGTCTAAAAGAGCATGATTATTGTACTGTATATATAAGATGTATCCATAACGGAAGATCAAAACGCGTTGGTTTAATTTAAACCTTTTTTTATCAGTGTAATATGGCATGCGTCATATAGTGTCAACTTTTATCTGACATATCAAAATACTACGTTTCATATGAACATTCTAATTATATTGTTTGTAGATCAAATAAAAATTAAGGCAAGGACATTTTCAAATTGCATGCTGTAAACGGTCTTATTGCGTTTTGCATGCAACATCAGTACATATTACGAAATTTTTTGGATACAAGATAATATTTGTGTACAATACGAGACCTAACAAAAAAAAACGCCTGCTACGTTGCCGTCCAACATCGACATTGGAAAGCAATAGCGTGCAATTAGGTCCATTACACGAATGTTTATCAGGAACGATGTTGATAGATAATATGACAAGCCTTCCACCCACCATAATTTCAATGACTTAAATGATTACACGAGTGAAATTCGACATTAATCAGTTAACGGAGGCCAATGTCAGTGCTACACGGTTTATAATAACACATTTACGATGCCTGGAATATGGAACACATAACCTAAATTTAGCCGAGTGCTAATTCACAACAGTCTCACGGTCATGAATTATACTATTTTCGATCAGGCCACACACACGTCTGAATAGCAGAGAGCAAAAGTATGCATAGCTACAACCTTCAGAGGCCTGTCAGAGATGAATCTTGCGACTGGAAGTTCTTACAGATAAATCCAAAACCTAATGAACAACAACATGAAAAATTACATCCTGTAAATACGCACTAAATTCATTGTCGAGCAACCATATAACTATCATTTCCGCAATAATTCCTCTGCTAAACGCAATCCACTCCAGGTTTTCGTGGACAAGCAGAAACATTTGACGTCACACACCCATAATGACCATCACCCTTAACCCCTTTCCCGCTTATGGCGGGATCGGGCAAGCCGTTAAAATAATTTATCTACGAGCTTTTCTAACTTACAATTCGGTTCTTATTTAAGTCTCTTAACCAGACTACTCCAAACAAAACTTAGAAAAACTCTTTTTTGGTTTTCCTTAAAATAAGCTCGTATGGCAGCCATAAGGACTTTGCCTACCATATTTAAGACGTACACAGTTATCACCAAAAATAGTAGCAATCACTTTGTCCTGTGTGCTTTCAAGCATCAGAGCAATTTTCTGCAGCTTTTAAGTTTTTATTTCTTCCCCAGTGGCATTATTCTACTTCATTTTTTCAATTTTAGGGTCAATTTCTATCACTATCTTAACCAAGTGGTTGGATCCCTTCTTCAGAAAATGAAGGATGAAAACACTTGCAGTATCTGTTGCTAGCAGAGTAAATACTACCACAGCAATTTACTGTCATACTGGCGCGCTAACTCGTTAGTCATAAACATACTGTCACAATAAAAATGTTTTTATAAAATGCATTTTAATATTAAACATTATATTAGACTATTAGAGCATCGTGTAACGACATATAAGCAGTACGATGATGGGCAATTCAGAATAAACCAAGGTTATTAATTCTGATGCTTTATAACAAAAGGTTAACTTGTATAGTCGAGTAGACGAGAGGAAATAGGAAGTACTTTTAATAAGAAAATGACATCAGTTAATGTAGTAATCAATCATTTGTTAGGAGAAGGGGAACTAACCACCCGGACGTAGCGTTTTATGAGGTATGAGCGGCTGTACTGCGTTCGACACATCAGTATTCGTCTGATCACTGAAGTTAAGCAACGCAACCCCAGCTAATACTAGCCAAAATCGTTGTAACATAGTGTCTGCGCAGACTCTGCATTACAACTACGCAGTGGACGGGGCTCCAATGACCATTGTGTTTGAAGGGCTCTCAAACATAAACGAAAAGGGGGGAAAAAAGTAGCACTGTATTATTATCAACATGAATCTCGCTCACCTTATACTCCCAGATTTGACAGATTGTCAGGAACTAGTCATTAAAATTGCCTGAAATCATCCGCACAATTTTCACTACATTCTGAATTTGCAAATTCTAATAAGAAATAGGTGCACACGAATATAAAACAAAAAATACCTAATGAACCAGGTTCGCCACCAATAACACCGCATGTCTGGTAACTGTAAGCAGCATTATTTATGAATAGGCCTGATACATATTTCGCCACTATATATATATATAGATTGACACACATATCTGCTCATTCACAACTGCTATTTATAACTGCTCTATTTAAAGTCCCAAATACAGAACTTGCATATTTACAATGGATGGCACTGAATTTGTAACACAGAAAAGCTAAATAACGGTTTAGATTAACCTATGTCATAAATGTCACAAGTGAACACATTTTGAAAATTCTCCTTCAACTCATAAGCATGCAAAATGCTCTTATTAACTTCACCCACACATGTGAAGTTTATTAACTTTGATGGACAAACATAATTGAGCGTGGAAATATCTCTCAGACTACTTCATATTTACCTTCACGTCCATCAATTTTGAACGTTTAAAAACCTTAAGCACACATTAAATATACAGTACAAAAACTCTAAGTGATGAAAATCAAAAAACGGAATATATTACTTATTATTAATATGGGGGAGGGGACCATCTACAACCATCTGATGGGAGTAAGTAAATCCCCAGTTGACAACAGCAGCTTCACCAACTCTTATGGACATCCAAAATTCTCAAGATATGCTGAGGGACATATTTTCACGACACCTAAAACGTAGTAGACCCTACGACAATTTGAAATATTTGATAATGTCATTAACACCAAGAATGAGAGAGAGAGAGAGAGAATCCTGACGGGTTGCTGCTACCAAATGTTCTATTTATTGATCGAAAGCAAACACAAAAGAAGAGTGTACAATGAACTGCACCCAAATGGAAATAGTTGCCCGTTCACGGTGTGTCTTATATTTATGGGGGCATTCCTACTACAGATTTCCCACTTATGGATATTTTGCAGAGAAAACGATGAGCCAGACATTCTTACTAATGGACAATAAAAAAAAATACAGTTTCCATTCCTGGGCATCGTTCATGCGTCCAATGACAGCAAGAAAAAAATCAACACACATTTACAAAAGCCAATCTTGGGGTCGAATTTCCAGTATGATATGTACTAGTGTAATATTAATGACTTCCAGCTAGCCAAAAACAGGATGCCACTTCATGAGTCCATAACCTGCCCATCATCAGATCTATTTCAAGAAACTACATTTGAACGCTGGGTAATAAAAACGTGACCTCGAAGATGCCACCATAACAGTTCATCTCCCTCACTTTCTTTAAAAAAAATGACACATCTTGGGCTTTCGACAAATGTCATTTAGATGGATACTACACTCATTAATGCGATTAATCCTCGCAAGTCAGACTATAGGCTACTCTAACCACGTATTAGTCTCTTTAATCATTTTATATGAAATACAAATGAGGTCAAATTCAGTGACAGAAGGAAGAGGATATGAAAATCATTTTCATACAAATAGGCGTGTATTCGGCGTTAAACGTCGGCCCACTGCACAAATTAAGAGGCAGATTTGCATTAAATGTGAATTCAGCAAAAACACGAAACATGATAAACACCAACAGGCATCATTAAGTGTTGATCGAAACTTCAACAAAGAAGTACTGTCGTCTTATGTGATGACGTTATTATAGCCAAGACAAATCGTTTCATCATTTTCTTCAAATAATCAACGCATGCCAAATTTGACTTGCTCTTACTACTATTACATTTTGCCATCGCAATTTACTCTATACACTTATACTTACAAATATGAAAAACCATTTTCATGTCTAATGGGTTAGTTAATTACCAAAAGTGCATTAGTAACTCGATCGGCACTTATGAATATTCATATGCAATATATGATACACTAGATCCATGTCTCTGAAACTATAAAACCAACAACAACTATAAACCCCACAACAAAACGATAATTAAAGCTAACCATTTAACTCTCAAAATATTACAGCCTAACGCAAATTGCAGAGCAAAATATGAGAGCCAGTGTATCCCTCCCTACAAGCCCGACTCTACCACGGGTAGGATGATGATGAGTGTACCCTACAAGAAGTAAAGGGTTCGTCACATCAGGTCAGTAGCCAGTTATGTCAGGACCATGTTCAATATCCACCCTTTTACGTCCCTCCGCCCTGTAAGTACTTCGAGCCTTTCTGTCACTCTCCGGTCTGATCGACACTTAGCTCAATCACAGGTGAAAAATGGGTTAATATTAGTAGGCGGCACAGGTAAGAAACAAAAGTTTCATAAATGACAACATTACAATATCTTCGATTCCATCGTTAAAAGTTTGACTAGAAAGCAAAATCTTTTACGTCAAGGCATTATAACTCAAAGATCTCTGTGTGCTAACTTTCATTTTCGTTAACTCTTCAACACTTTTCATCTAACTCCCTACAAATATATCGCACAGACAATTTCTACTCAAGTAGTGTATACTCTGAGGTGGCTCCCTCACGAATGTTATTAACGCGGCTTTGTCTGATAGGAGACTTCCATTGTAGCAAATTTAGGCCCTAAATCACCAAAAATTCTAATAAATGCCATAGCCACGACAGTAAATTTATCACCTATCTAAATTATCATCAGTAATCGAGAAGGTGATAAATGGGATATATCTACTACTACCATGACACAAACGACTGTCACTCATGATTATTTTAACATTTCTCAAGCGTGGGTGCAGAAAGTTCATACAGCAATACCGAAGTGGCTCTTCGTGTTTTCAGGAACAATCAACTAATTAAATCAATAAGTAAGCTAAAGGTACACAATCTACCTAACAAAATATTTTCAAATCACACAAGCTCCATCTTAACTTTCTGATCCCGGAACAGGTAAATTGCGGCACCCATGCTAAAAGAACAATTTGAAGGATATCAACTCTATGGAACCCAATGAAGAGAGAGACCATTCTTCAGGAAAAGAGGTCCAATTAACAAACTCAGAGAATGAACCCGTCGTAATTCGTGAACAGCCATGCATATTACCCAACCCACACATAAGGACAGAAAAAAATAAATCGATACGGTCTACAGCACATCCAACTAAATCCAATGAAACATACAAACATTACAATATGAACGACTTGTTACCGTTATCCTTAAAAAAATTCACGGCGCTTGCTCACAAGTATAAAATAGCTATAAAATTTTATACTTACGGCTACGCCATTTAAGCTTATTCTAGTATTTATGACAACCTTTAAATGAAAAAAATCCTAAGAATGGGATAAAAACCTACACCAGATACAGCACTCAGTCATGAATGTTAATTTATGGGTATTACCATTATCATGAGAGATATTAAAAAAAGTGATACTTTTTTTTAGAGGAAAGAAACAAAAGAAATGAAAGCACGGTTGACAGCATAACGTTTAGTTAATCAACATGATGACTGATTTACGACACCTTGTTGTAAACCTATGAAAAGGTTTGATCATTTATCCTGTAAGAAGTTCCATTTCCCCACATCATCATCATCATGTCGCTGATTATCTAAAAACATCATCGACACTGACAGAAAAAGAAGACAATGCGAGAGAGAGAGAGAGAGAGAGAGAGAGAGAGAGAGAGAGAGAGAGAGAGCACATGCACCTGTCAGGAAGACAACAAAGCCTCTTGCAATTTACATTTAATACAACTGATGTGTTAATTGGATCAAAGGTCGATTTGTCTTCTCGGACAACTTGTCCTAATGATCACGATCTCGACTCATAGCTGGCTAGTTATGGGCAGGAGTGGGTGTTAGTAAAACGGGGAAACAGTGACTTTTCTTATTTGTCCAGCCAATCGCCTACTGGCATTTTTCAATCTGACACAGGAAACAGATGTGCTAGTTACCAGAGGAGTTGTGACAGTACGATTGTGGCAGGGACAACCTGGCTGTCAGAGAACCCACGAAATACGTATAAATAACCACTCTACTTGACTTGGGAAGCCATGATTGAAAAGATCAAGTTCTTCTTTCTGTCGTACACTCATTACTCATTCAGATTGAATTATTTCATTGATTATCTACATGTTTATGCTGCCTTTAGAAACTAAGTATAACCTAATCATTTGCTTTAAAATCTATTATTAATTGGTTATAGAAACATGGCACGATGACTCTATTGAAAATATGAATTGACTTTCATTTTTAATACGCTTCATTGCAAATCCGAATAAACGACAAAAACCACATGATCGAATATCCATCCTAAATCTTTTAAAGGTTTAATTTACATCATAAACAAGAAACTACGTAAACAAATCATTTTTCTCAAAACATCGACTTATTCAATAAAATAAACCTTTCCTTTACAGTTCTATATTCAAGTCAGTATTCTAAGGAATTGGATTTAATAAAATCTCATACAGACAGCAAATGTGCAAACAATTTTGGGAGGATCTTAAAAATACCACATTTATGCATGCAATACTACGCAAAAAAAAGTCTGATACTGTTAGCTACATGGGCAGACTAAGATTAGAATCCCACCAAGTACCTCAAGGGCGCATATTAAATAAAAGCACTCTGAGAAGAATCTTATCTCACAAAACCTAATATCGCCCATTATGGATTACTTCGAATGCCCTAATGTTTGCAACAATTACAAAGTAACAGACACATACCAATATGTCCTACTGTAACTTATGACTACAACACCCATTTGGGAAGGGCAGGAAAGGAGGGGGTGGACTTAGTTATTAAAAAAAATTGGAACTGAAAGGGGAAACGCCCAATATTGTATACATAATGTGTATTTGTCAGTAGACTAATGCGAATTCAACACAACGCTTACTTTAAATAAATGATTTACCATTCAACCCCAAACATATAGGATATAGATGGTCTCATAGCCTAGAAACGATTAAGTACATTTGTCTTCTAACCAGAGATCCCGAGCTACAAATTTACTAAACAGTAAGCTGTTAAGATTAGCCTGGTGAGCAACAGCACTTATCATCTTACTGTCATAATAAAGTGTAAACGCTACAAGATAGAACTAATCCCTCAACTCTTTTAAGCAAAACTATAAAGGCTATCCTGACAAGTTACAAGTCGTACTATCTCCTCTCCTGACTAAATATCAATAGACAAATACACACAAATATTGGACCAAAAAGGTTCTGCTGCTCGCTCACTCTCTCACATGTGCATCAAATATAAAATCATATAAATGCAACTGATTGTTGTCCTTTTCACTTCCCACAGCAAAATGAACGATAAGATTGTGCACCACACTTCTCCAAGTTAGCTATTCATCTACGAGTGCTGTGTACACTACTTTCACATAATGTCAATTGACCTGATGATGCACAATATTAGAGGGTTGATCTCGGTTTAAAGAAAGTAAAAATGAATAAATATAGGTCTGATAATTTCATGCAAGATATGAGATAAACCCTTCAAAATGCTACAATAAGCGAACTCGTATATTAGATTTCATTCCAAGCCATTAAAATTGAACATTCAACAAACTTCATTTGCAAAATAATGACGATAAACATTAGCAGTCGTTGAATTTTTTTAACTACCAGTAAGCCAATTATAGATTAATCTCGAGACTTTGTTATTATCTACATTTATCCTCTCCTATTTGACTTTGGTTGAAAGAAATGTAAAGAAAGCCACATACAGTTATAAGTTTAATTATATCTAAGTCCCTCAAACATTCAATACGCTATTTATTCGTCGTCAACATGCCATCCTGCCGATAGTAGATATGGGTTCTAGAGTGATTTATTTCTCTACGCATTCACCTTCATATTATTTGCTCCCAATTCTCTTTAGCAATTCTTTTATCATTATGATGGATTCATAAAGCATTTTTTTTTGCAATAACGCATTCATTGCACTACACGTCCCTCATGGTCATTATTTCTACTAAGCTGCTCCTAATGTACTCATTCCCTATCTTGTCGTCCCTGGTCATTCCACTTATGAGCACGTAAACTTTGCAACAAGCATCCTGGGCTCCTGGCCAGCATCCAAGTCATTATGGTTTTATTCAGATTTTTTCACTAAATGACACCACAGTCTCGCCAATCCGAACTAATTAGGATTGAGTCCTATTCAGATTATCCCAACAACGCTCCTGACAAGTAAATTTCAGGATATCAAGCTGGTCAAGAGTCCACCGGCGTGGCGAAGGCACAGCACTACACCATTGCTAAGCCAACTGACATAATGTCAGTGAGACGCTAATCATCAAGCAGGTTCACATTGTTATGCCAAATCAGTCAAAGCTGATATTTAACATATTTCTCCCGCTAATTTAAGATATTAGGATAATATTAACAATAAACCTTTATTTTCAGTAATAAATGTATTTCTTTTATCTCATTATTTGTACAGTATCTAGATTTTCAACTACTTGTTCAGAGTAACTGGAGTTTCGGATTCGTTTCAGTTTGCTGTGTGCACATTTCATCCACTCACAAAGTAAACTGCTGCTAAACTAAATATTTGTTCAAAGTGGACTATAGCAGGCTATTGACAACTATAGCAGGACGACTCTTCAACAATAAGGATATTAAATTGTATCTCAAAGTTAAGTGCCCCTACACACTATCAAGCAGGTTAGTTTAAAAAAAAAGGTCCTAGGATCTCATTCAGGACAAAAAAATATCAGCATGTTGACTTTGTGATCGGCTCGCAAATGAGCATAGTCAGTTGTGTACTTCAGGTGCCAACACATTGGCGGTACACGAAATCCAATTTGGTGGAATGCGACATACAGACATTGTCGTCTGAATATTAGAAAATGGTAAGTAACTATGTTCGTTTAAAACCGTGGTGCTTATAAAATATTAAGTCCAAAGATTACTGCAATAAACAAGTATAGTAAGTTCATAAAGTAAATAAGATGCACACAACAAGCCATATGCTCCATATAAACGAAGTAACACTGAAGGGAAAAAAGGCACTTAACAAGTTGAATGTGTATGTGGGCGCACTAACATATTAGATGCAGAGAGTAAACGGGCCCTTTAAGAGACCCCCTTATATCTCATGTCATGTCTTTTCCAACAAGGTAAAAATCACCAGGATACAATGACCTATATATGAATAATGGAGTTATCTTGATATGATCATTTTGATCTTCAAGATTTCATTTACAATGAACTAAGCTTTACATCAATGTAATAATTTGTGACCCAGGTTTGAAAATGAAATTAACTTCACTCAACAAAAAATGAACAAAGAATTTTAGATATAATATCTAATAAGGCGAAATAGAGCAGTCAATTAATAATACATCAAGCACAGTGATACCTATCGCTTGCTTACAATTTAATATCATTGATGGTATAACAAAAAATACGCTGCGAGGCCATTAAAGATGGTAATTATCAAAAATCTAATATTCCTCCCACATTTTTCACTAAATGCTATTTTCAACCTTTCCATTAAATAGTTTCAAATCTCGAAACCTTTTACGGCATTTAATAATATTATAGCTGGTTTCATGGTGGAACAACTGCCAAATTGTACTGGCGGCAGCAAAGCCAAAGTTTTTTGATTCCTCGCCGTCAGATTCTCCCTCCAATGCATCACTTGACATGGAGTTGGATATTTTAAAAATAAGACTCTTCCTGGTTTATCCTTTCAAGTCTTACCGCGGATTTTGTATTGATTGCACATTGGGATCACAGCCAAAACCATAGTTACTTGAACTTTTATCCTATTTAGGACTATTTTTTTTCTCTTCGTCAATGTGCTTAAATTGGGGTTACTAGAACATTATTCCATCGCGCATACCTGACTAAAATTATATTCAAATCCCCCTAGAAATCATAACACTTGGGCCAGTTTCAATTTTATGCGCTACATCGGTCATCACATTTTCAAGCAATACAGGTTTGTCTGCCAATCTGGTTATTGGCCAATTTTTGATAGCCGTTTCTTGTCACATACGATTCGAGAGAATGACGGAAGAAAATAATTCTTTAAATGTCCCAGTAGCTAAGAATTTAAAATAACTTAAAAGACTAGGGAGGACTAGTTTCCTAAAATAATTTAACAGTCAGCCAGAATGTCTACCACTGAACCTATACAACCACAGTGTTCCTTCAATGTCCTTAAGCCAACAAGCCCTTAAATAGCGCCAATACACAGTTAGATGCACTCAAACATCCAGCCACACACATAAACAATCTTCATATATGTACGAGAAAGAAGTTTATCATAGATAATCAACCATTCTTCAAAACTTTAAAACAAAGACAATGCACGTCAGTATGCTGAAGATATTTTACATAACATTTGCATCTTGAAAGAAGGCCACGGGATGGGTAAATTTTGTCCGGAAAGCCTTGATTATATTCATAAAATTAGCATTACATTAACAATGACGCCAGAAAACCACATGCAAAATGCTGCTGAATGTATTTTTATATATATATATATAATAAGCCATTTATAAAAACCGCAGTATGATGCACACAGTGCAGTAACCAAACTATGTAGAGGGTATATAAGTGAACTAAGCCATGTGTCTCATGACGGTACAGACCATACAGACCATTCAGAAGAAAATAATATTATGATAATTAATTAGTGTATAATATGCAATTAATAAAGCAAACAGCAATTATGAAAGACCACTTGTTCAAACACAAGAGTCAAACCTTTCTAAACTCAGTAGTATTCTTTAAGTTAAGAATCAACAGCAACCAGGAACATGACTACTTGAATTACACTGTTAGCAGAGTAAGGCTGTCCAATAACTGCAGATAGATCAGGTCAACAACTGTAGTGACTTCCTGAGTTTCTTTTAAAAATAAATGGACAGAAAAAAATGTTATCGGCGAAGAAGAAAAACTTGCTACGCACACAAAAAAACATACTGAAATTAACGGGCTATACACACACAGAGAGAGAGAGAGAGGCCTTGGTGTGCGTGTTAAAATTATACTGCAAAGTCACTGTCAGTGCAACAACGTCAAAACAAGGTATCCATATGTCATCGTTTCCTTTGTAATTGTTAAATTATGGCCAGAAATAGCAGAAAACAAATACCCTACAATATAATCTCTTTAGAGTATGACTTCCTTCAGGTTGAAGAATGAAAACGCACAATTTTTATTGAACGATAAGTCAGGGGGGGTGCATGCAATATTTCTAAGGGAATATAATGTCAAAATGTTGTCTCTCCCAAAACATCAGAGAAGGGAACAAATTTACAATCGAAAGAAATGCCAGCTGTTGTCAGTAAATATACGAAATGCACCCAACAGAAATGTCAGACTCCAACGTCTAGGTGTAGGAGGAATAATCATATTAGTATCATATATATATATGTATCGGTATATAACGGGAAACTAGTCTATAGTATCAGTAAAAATTTCCGATTGAAATAAACGTCATTATCTCAAAATGTATTGCTACAAATAATGTATGAAACTTTTACAAAGTCGTACAACACAGATCAATTCCAAACTCCAAACTAGGTCTAAAATATATATTTAGCAAATTGATAATCTGAAACTTAAAAGTATTGTCCAGAAAGATAACTGCCGTAACTACAAAAGTACATACACAGTAACTACTAAAACAAACTATCAAATGTCGATACTCTAACTTAATTTAGCTCCTGAGTAAAAGTACTTGAGAGCAGTGAGTTCGAGTCTCAATGACCACTCTTGACAATCTTCAGAATAAATAGTTGGGTTAGTAAGTCACGTTGATAATGCCACAGTGCAAGCATAATTTTGAATGTAAAACATCGATTTTATCATTCGTGCAAACATTTTTTAAACTCCTCTTTATGATCACCATCATCTTTGTGATCAAAGAGTTTAAAAATGTAATTAAGATGTTTTCCCATGAAATCTTTACGCAATAATAACTTCACCTCAGATGCTGTCATCAGTCATGTTAAAGTATCGCAAAACGCATTCAAAAGGTATTCGATAACAACCTTATAATAATTAGAAATACTAGAGGGACAATCAGTAAATATACCAGGGCAGTAACATTTTAAAGGGCACAGTTACAATCAACTTCTATCAAAACTGTCATTAAGGCTTCATTACTGTACAAATGACGGTGACTCAGTATATAACTGCTGTTGTAGCGTCCTCGATTTACTGCACCAGTGGTTTCAATTTCGAAACTGGATCGAGGTAGGTTAGCTTCTTTCGGGCAAGAGAGAAGCCCTTCCGTCGGACTTCCATCCTTCCGTCGGATGGGAAGTAAAACCGAGGCGATGGCATTCGCACGTAAAAGTACCCTCTCTACTATTCAACAGGTAGAAGAGGCAAAATTTGCAGGTGTAGGAGCTCGCCCCCTGGAGTCGGTGGAGTGCCCTGAAAAACAATAGACCGACGGTAAATAAGCAGGGCCGGCCCTAGAGTTTGCGGGGCCCAAGGCAGCAGGCGATAGCTGGGCGCCAGTACCAAGTTTTTTTTAATTCACCATCGCGGGGCCCAAGGCGGTCGCCTTTCCTTAAGGCCGGCCCTGTAAATAAGCATAGGGGTTGCAGCTTTGGTCGGCTGCGGAAAACCTCCGCAGCCGAAAAAACTCCGGAAAACCTCTGCCCATTCTGGGTTGAATTAGTTTCGTGGGTTGGGGAGTAAGCCAGTCAGCCATAACAGGACGAACCCTTAGGAGGCTGCCCGCGGGAGATGAGGAGGTAGGTGAAAGGACGAAGGAGAGGGTTAATTTGCAGCACCCAACGTTCTTTACCAACCACCCAAGTTCGTATTGACGTGGGCTTGCGCTGCTTAACTTCAGTGATCTCACGGGAACTGGTGTGTCCAACGCAACTTGGCTGCACAAGGGACAAAATGGGTCCCCGGAACTTGCCATAGGCAGAAAAAGGGTTAGGAGTTGCTTTGCTTGCATGCACTACCACGGTTTATTGTAAACTTAATAATAATTTGAAAATCCAAAAATGTGGTTTCAAATCAATCATAATAGATAAGAACAATTTCGTACCTCAAATAACATTTCCACATACACAAAAGGAATTACACAAAGCATATAAATTTGCTGAAATGAATCACAGCGAACGTATCTATCTATTTTGATCCTCACAAAGAATGACCAAGGTGGACAGCATGAATGTGATCAATAACCTGGAATAACATGTAGGTGTACTCACGCATATTTGTCAGTCTGATTCAAGGAGAAATTGGGAGCGTTATCCACTCAAAGAGGCGGACAAAGGGTTAGTATTAAAAGAGAGAAAAAAAATAGATGTCCAAGTCAGAGAAAGAATCTTCCCTCTCACTTTATTAACCCTTCGTTTGTTTGTCTATGAAACACAGTGTTTGACCACGTCCGCATAAGCCAGGCATGTGGGCGGCTCGTAGTTGAAGATGTATCAAATAAAAGCGACTCTAATGACGAGGAGGACACTCATGAAATTAACCAAAACCTTCATATACGACTATCGTATGTCCCTCTTGAGTATTCGCATCTGATGGCTACTACAGAAATACCGAAAATATAGTTACATCGACCAGTTAATTACATTTCCGTTGGCAAACACTTCTTTGTCTCAAATACAGCATTGCAGGGTTATGAAATCCTGCATAAAATTACTCAGCATCAGGTCTTACATATATATTTGCAGCATGTTGCAGCAAACGATTTAGCCAAAAAAAGCCATTCCCTGTCCTACAAACGGAGCTGTATCCACGGTCCTATATCACTCCTGTGTTGCATTTTGCAATAAATTACACAAATGACACTAAACACCAGCATCAGGTTTCCAAATGCAACTGCTTCACGCCTGAATGCTAACTAAATTTAGCAGACGTTTTTCAGAGGGCAGTAGCTATTGATCTTTGAGTAACATAAGGAGAAGAAGGAGGAGGAGGAAAGAGACGATGGTCAACTGAAGATGCCAAATGATGAATACTATTATCAAGTGCTTCTCCACTATACTTACAAACTTCAACTATTTCAAAATAACGATTATGAATAACACACTAAAGTTATGTTCAAAATATAAAATTCTATGAAGACAAATAGGAAAAAAAAATTATCTAGCGGCATCATGGCAACGGCAACAACAATCCAATCAAAAAATCTTGAACATGTAAGAGAAAGAGGGTGAGAGAAAGAAAATAAAAAAACATCTAGGTTCATCATTTCACAATTAGGTTATGGATCAAAAAATGCAATTCCCTTCCTCCATCAATATTTCATAACAAACTTGGATGAAGCATTTAAGCTACCTCTCTAAAGCTAGACCGAGCTACATTCTACCAAAAATTGTAGCGAGAATTATAACACCTCAGGTAACGCAAAAGCAAAAAAAAAATTGGGCAGTAAACCTTAAAGATACATATTTTTCATGAATACCTTTCTACCTCTTCCACTTGACGCTTCATTACACATTTGCTGTCCTTGTACAATAAATGTGTTATTTTATATAGACACGTGCCGGCAACATGCCTACTTGATGCAACATTATCAAGTCACTCAATGTTTCCAGAGTCATCATTAAAGCTAAATGGAATGCATGCCACGGTACCAAAGTTGGTAATTTGGCTTGCGAAGGGTTTCCTTGAGCTATGAAATACTTTTAGAGATACACTAACATAGCAGATCCAAACTAGGGAGAACCGTTGCAAATAAGGCTTAAATGGCCTATTAACAGAAAAAAAACGTAAAACAAAGAAAGCGCAGTCAGCACTTATGAACTTTCTTTTTTTTAAACAAGTGGTTCCTCACAATTTGACCGTGTTAAATATCTAACTTTTCAATTACATTATTATGATTATACATCACGCAGCAGTTGGTTAGGAAAGAAAGATTATAAACTTTAATTCAATAATCTTATCATCAATGATAGGTTTGTGTTTTAGGGCCCTTCAACCTCAATGGTCATTAGAGCCCCGTCCACTGTGTAGTTCTGATGCAGAGGCTGCACAGACACTACACTAATGCGACGATTTTTGGATACTAGCGGTACCCAGTCTTCCCAAGCAGCCACCCATGTCAGTACTAACTGGGGTTGCGTTGCTTAACTTCAGTGATCAGACGAGAACTGGCGTGTCCAACGTAATTTGCCGCTCCCTCCAGTATTCCCAAGCGGTCACCTATGCCAGTAGGCCTACTATCTGGGGTTGTGTTGCTTAACTTCAGTGATAAGACGAAAAAGGATATACGAGGACAATCTGGCGATTCTCAAACGGGACCTTAACATGCCTTTGATAATTTCCCCAATTTTATGCCGTGGTTCTACGCGAATAACCATTTCATTTTTGGTTTAGTGCACCTTTCGAAACGAAAAACAACTGCATCTTGAATACAGTCATGAGCTCCCATTATTCCAATAATAATGAACCATTCAAAGTCATTATCATCAAACTTATCGAAACAGACTTTGATGGCGTTTTCATAATTAGCCTCAAAGAAAATAACAGGAAAGTGAAACAGCAAAACTCGTCATAGCTTTTTTTTAAAAAACAAAAGCGTGACTGAAGCACCCAAGTCATCGCCACTTTATTCCCTGAAGTGACATTATTCTGCTTGGACGCCGTAGAAAAGTAAAGTAAACATGCTTCGATTAGCAACCTTTCAGCAAACATCTCACACTACTGACTGTTTTTGTACTAGATTCTCACCTCGCGTGGGTCTGGGATAAAAAAAAAAAAAAAGAAGTACCTCTGCATAAGAGACCACCAATAGGACCTGCTGTTCAACAACAAAAAAAATGTCACACAGGAATAAGCACCGAGACAAAAACCTCACTAAACCATTTGTCTTCACGGTATATCTTATTAGCGCGTGGTTGCCTCGGTAACTGCTACACCAAAGAGTGAAACTGGCAGAGTTAGGGCCCTATTCTTTAAGGGATTACCGGCTAAATAATTCAAGATATGAGTCATACGTATACGACATTGGATGGCTAGGGTCCAAGGCTGCCCATTAGTAGGTAGCTAACTGCTTAAGAACTTATTGTACAACACCGCTTGGACGACAAGTGCTATTCGTCGTTTACGACAGGGGGAGCGAGTAAGCTGCATGAAGTCTAGTGACAACATAAAATCCCAATAATCATCAGTCAACCGCACAGATTTTATTTATCAAATTTCAGACTGTCAAAAGAAATGCAGTTGTCAAAATGTCAAAATATGTGGCATAAAAAATGTATGCCAACTTAATGGCAACTCATACTTTTAAGAAACAGTGAATGGCGTGACTATAGTATGACGAGCTCAGTTGACATTAAAAACAGGCGTATTTCGGAAAGGGAGATGAGGGGGGAGTTCCAAAAAACCTTAGTTTGAAAGAAAAGTGCTCTACACTTCTACAGTACATTTCTCACAATTTAGTGCCCACTTTCAGTGATGACCTAATGTTTAGAAATGGATTAACACTGTCGCTTTTCATTTAATATTAAATTAAATTTCGATCTAGTTAAATTTTAACTTTGCACAACTTTGATATCGTTAAGTAACCATCCAGAAATTCATTTACCTCAAGTGCAAACGGCACAAGTCCATCTGAGTACAAAATAATGGAGTGATTACTCGATGGAACAACTTACACATTTTTGAGCAAAACGACACCTTTTATTATTGTAGTACTGTATAAACACATGATGAGGCAAGCAAAAGCAACTCCTAACCCTTTACCCGCCTATGTCAGGGTTGGGTACCCATCTTCCCCCTCTGAATAGACACACGGGTGATATATTGGACGGTATTTTTCCGCAGCCGGCTGCAGACCAAAGTCTTCTTCTTGTTCGCTGAGACACTCCACCTACGTCAGGAGGGGAGCTCCTACACCTGGGAATTTCGTCTCATCTACCCGTTGCATGGTAGAGAGGGTTCTTTTACGTGCAAATGCCATCGTACGCCACACGGGACCTCGGTTTTACTTCTCATCCGAAAGAAGGCACACTCGGGCCTGTCTCTCGCCCGAAAGGAGCCAACCCACCCCGATCCAGTATCGAACCTAGAACCACTGATGCAGTTACGCAGCACGCTGCCTACTGCGCCACCGAGGTGGTTAAACGTCAGATGAGGATCGATGTCCAAATTTGAAATGCATATGCAGGTGTGTGTGTATATGTGAAGATTTATTACAAAATTGAATTAAATCGGCATCATATCAATGTCGTCATCAGTCTTTCATTAATTACGACGGAATTGGATATCTCGAGTGCTGTTTCATCAGCTAAAAGGAACTACAGCTTCGGTTCAAACAACCATTTTGCTCTAAATCCCCATTACACATGAATGCACTTTAGTGCACAGATGACCTCACTCTGCTGCACATTGGCAGTCTAATCAGTCCCTCGGTGTCTATTCCACACTCAACTACACGGAACCCGCATCTTGTCTAACATTTATTTTTCTTTAACTTTGCTCCTTAACGAGAATTGTCGAAGAGCAGTCGTCACAATAATAGCTTTCTAACTTGGTCTACTAAGAAGTCTGGTAAAAGCCAAGAAGCAAGCACAACCTCCAACTCAAGTCCCACAGCAAGTCTCAATTCTCCAACACCCAATATACGCCAATGACTTTTCTAGGAGCCAACATCAACGAGTAAATAATTCAGCAATCAGCTCGTCTGCATGTGTGAAAATGTGAAATTTTCAAGATCTGCACAGTTTAATCCGCGACAAATGCTATTAAGGCAGAGTAGATGAATTTCCTACGGACATATGCAAATGCGAAACAAATTCACAGAGACAACAGTATCACTTGCATACGTGGCCATCATTTTTATAAGTTCGTATAGGCAACAGAGCTGAAATTTTACACGCATAGCGTGTATGGGGAAGCACTGTGGCAACGAATTAGTAGTGTCCCTGTGGAAATAAGTCAATTTATATGCCAACTAATTTATTAATGTAACACACAGAACCTACTCACTCAACTGCTTCACAATCATTCGCCACATTACTGAAGCACACTACACATATGAATGTAGACTGATTAAAAAGAGCTTACCCATGCTGTTGTCATGACACAATTACACACTGTGTCACTGTCTGATGGACATCACTGAATAGACTCAATGTATGAATGAATTGTATCGTCAGTCCTGCCACATTTAATACCTCAAATTACACACAGTGTGTCAATAACCATTAGCAAAGCAATTAATTACCTTCTAGCTCTAGACACAAGTGGAAATACAAATGAATACGAAAATGTGCAAAGAGATCTCCTTAATTCAAAGACTATATTAAGTACTCTGAGTATTCACTGACCGGCTAATACTGACCAATAATACTTTTAACGTCGCCATACTGAATTTCAAAAAAACAGACCAATAAATAATATACAATGGTACCCCGCTTAACGAACGTAATTCGTTCCAGCGATACGTTCGTTATGAGGGGTGTTCGTTGTGTGGAACACAATTTCCCATAGATCTCTCTGTTATATTGTGTAATCCGTTCTGGGTTGCCACGAAAAATTGTGAAAACTGTTAAGAAGTTAAAAACAAAGTGCAGTGCTGATTGTTAATGAGCGAAAACACTCTAGGACCCATTTTTGGGGGTTCATACTTCACAAAAACTAGGAATTGCCCTGCAATGAGAAGGCAGTCAATTACTTGCAGTGTGCAGTTGAATGGTGCTCGTCAGAAAATACCATGCATTGAGGGGTCCATTCTCCTACTCCCGTCAGTAGCTCGTCCATAACCAGAATAAAAAGGTATGGATTTGAGTGCTGAACCTTGGTGCACCAAAAACTTCACTGGGGAGCCCCCAGTGTTTTTCCCAAGGTCTCCTTACCCTGGCTGTGGAATGGAACCATCATACGAGTACATATCCTAAACTATTCGAATAAACCCTTTTTCTACCCCCTTTTGCATAATGCCTGTTGTGGAACACTGGTAAGCCTTCTCCAAGTCGATAATGATGGTATGGAGATCCTTCTTAGCTGCTCTATACTTTTCTATCATCTGCTTCAGGATGAAGATTCGTTCCATTGTGGACCTGCCTAGCATGAACCCAAACTGATTTCCACGGACACTAGTTCTATCCTAGAGGCGACATTCTATTACATTAAATTGGTATAACTCATTGGATTAATACCTCTATAGTTACTACAATCTTGGACATCCTATACCAGTGGTGGCGAACCGTTTTTGAAGATGGGTCACAATAACACAAAACAAAACCAAGAATTTGTCCACGGGTCAGATGCAAGCACTATTCAATTTATGAATAAAAATAAGTTATTATTAATAGCGAATAAAGTTTATTAAAGAAGGTAATAGAGAACACCGTCCAACTTTTATTACACCTTTAACATCATCTCATTAACACTCGGGCCACTTAAAATTGCACGGTGGGTAGCAGGTTCGCCACCACTGTCCTATACTGTTCCTAGTTCACTTTTTAAAGTATATTGAACAAGCGTTCGTTATGTGAAACAAGTTCGTTATGCGATACTCCCGCGCTTTTTGACGGTGTTCGTTATAGGGAACATTCGTTATACGAGGCGTTCGTTAAGCGGGGTACCACTGTACCTATCATTTTTATAACAAGTGAATAAAATATATCCTGTAGTGTATACAATCGGATGTTACTGAATACAAATGCAATGTGAATCACATTGCAAAATTGAATGAGCAATGGGTGTACAAGATAAACTGATAGGCATATTTCTATGAAAGACAAATAAATAATCTACTTGCTGCTAAAACAACAACCTTGTACACCAATGTCAAAACTGCTCGATTGCTCCGGAAACAGATCTTCAAAGAGCATCAGCCGTTTACAATCATGATGAAAACACTATATCTACTGTTGAATACGTTAAAAATTTCATGGCATTTAAAACGCAGTACACATGTTGGCGTCTATCTCACGTGCTCAATATACAAAAATTACTTGTTGCAGCCTTGAATATATTTTTAGATGTGGCGCGCAGGTGTTTAGCACCCTGACAATTGGTAAATAACAAGTATTTTAGTGGTTAAGGATTGGCCAAGATAAAGTTGTAAAAATGGATAGCATAAACGGAAGTCATTCATTGACAATCGATTATCATTTGGTAAGCCGGCGCATTTAAATTACCCACTCCACAGAAGATGTTTTCTAACGATAACTATACCAGGTTTGTTATGCAAATTAGCCAACAAAAAAAGATGCAAATATTAAGCACTCAGGAAGAAACACCATAAAAAAGACAAAGGAAGAAGAGAAAAACACGTGTGACTGCAAATCATATTTAACATGTCATCTTGCAAGATGAAATATGATAATGATGCTCTGGCAAGGAAAGAACTCATCCAATTGGCATGACCTGAATTTTTACTATTAGTAAGGATACCACAAATTCTTCATTTTAAACCCATGCATTGCACACAACAAAAATTGTTTATACATTTTTAAATTAAAAAAAAAACTCCTTCTTATCAATAAAAAAAGATTACATTATAGGGGGGGGGGGGCTTAATTTATTAAGGATTAAAGTGGCATCAAGAGAAGATTAATTAAAACTCTCATTCACGCAATTCGTTAGAGGTTATTTGAGGTTACTATTTACAACAACAACTTTATCATTTTCAGGAAAATAAGAAACATGTTTCGCACTGTCCTACAGACAAAACGTCACTTCAAGTCCTATCCTTTAAAAATATTCCAACATCCCTTCCACCAATAGTCTCACAAGACATGAAATGTCAATAAATGGCAAGGTCCTCATCAATAATACACTGATAGGATGTAAGAAGTTGCATTTTCTTCTTGGCGAATTGTTACTTGCATCGTAAAGAAACACGAGCTCTCCTCAGAGAGTATAGAGAAGTCTGATATCGTCAGGACTGCAACAGATGTGGCAATCGGATATCAATATTCCTCGCAGACACCTGTTGAAATACACATGCCACACGAGGGAACATGCTTGTACCTCGTGCTATATTCTCATATCCTACAGCGTTTACACTAATGCAGTTTTATCTGACCCGATGGCCCCAATGAAACTTGACAGAAAGTTCTATAGAGCAGTGGTTAGACCATCTATGCCAAGGGTGGCCAACAAGTCGATCGCCAATGAAGCCAATTTTGGTCGATAACTCGCGATGTGTTGACTTAAGATCCGCCTTGGGGACGTAGTGGCTCAGTGTTTCTAGTCTGCGTCAGTGGTTCTAGGTTCGATACTGGGCTGCGGTGGGTCCAGAACAAGTCGATCGCGACACTTTTGTATGATAAAAAGTCGATCGCAACACTTATGTACACAAAAGTTGGCCACCCCCTGATCTATGCTGTATAGACTAGAGTTCAATGAAAACAAACTGTAAGTAGCAGAAATGGGTATTTTACGGTAAGAATGGTAGATAGTGTCAAAAAATGAATAAATAAGGCGTAGTTTAGGAGTGGGAGACAATGAGGAAAACATGGAACAGTAGGCTTAGGTTGCATGGGCACTTCTTAGAAAGACGGGGAGGATGAACTGGCCAGGTCCCTCACGGGGATATACGAAGGTTATGCGTAACAGAGGAGCAGCTAAAACATATGTGGGTTATTCAGCGGAATATGGTCCCATCATAAGTGTGATGAGGGTATGAGAGTGCCCTAAACGAAATCTTCATAGTTGTTGAGAGAACAACCACTGTTTATGAACTATGACTTCGGCCAACAAAAACGTAATTCAGTGCCAATAATTGGTATTGAATGCCAATATCCTTTACTAAACGATTTCCTTCAAATGAAACCCCTCTCTGTAATATGACACCTAATATTCATTGATGTAAGTAATATATCAATAAATAAATCGTTTAAAATGTTCACCCTTTCCTTCACTCATATGGGGAAAATCCATCTCTCACTGAATGAGATGTCATTTCTGCCTTGAAAAGGTAACAAAGTGAGTTCTGTTGATCTACCAGTCAAACAATATGTTGACATACAACAAACCTCTACTCACTTCGGTTCTGTTGTTATTCATCGGTAACAAAGGCAGTCAAAGAGAAAACAAAACAATACACCAGCTTCAAAGCTAATAGTACCCTTCAGGACACAAATTAAGAAAGACTGACATTTAGAAGGTGTTAAACTCCTCCCAAGAATAAAGTACATAACTACTGAAACTCAGACAACTTATTTATCAAATAAAAGTTACAATTCACAGCCCTTTTTAACTCAACCCCTTTCCCTTAATATGGCAACCAGAATTAGCACAGAATTTCAAAGAAACAAACAGAAGAATTCCAAGTAGTAGAAACGGGCAGGCTAGGCAGAGAAAGACGGAGAAGTGGGGACCTTATGGACAAACTGCAGATTCTAGAGCAGGGGTGGCGAACCTATTTTGCTGGTGTGCCATAAATTTAAAAAGTTATATTCCTTGATGTACTAACGTGTCAGATAGTTTGTTACAGGAATACTTCCTACTTCCGGCTTGCTACAGGAAATGAAAATTCCACCAATCGATCGGTTTGGCTTTATATCGGTTTCGGCTATCAATATTTTTCGCAAACATCCAATATCATACAGTTTACGAGAAAATAGGCTGATACAGGTAGTGTGAAACACTAGATACACACGTGCCAGCAAAATTGTTCTGCATGCCATAGGTTCGCCACCCCTGGTGTAGATTAATGGTTTAAGTGGCTTGGTGCCGATCATCATCATCACACCCTTGTCCCGCCTATGGCGGGGTCGGGTCTGCGGGTTCTAATCCTCCACTCCCGTCTATCCCCAATCAGGCTTTCATCCACCCCGCATGCCATCATGTCCCTCTGTACCACCTGCTCCCACGTCCACTTGGGTCTCCCCCTACTCCTGATGCCACCCACCACCTGTTGCCCCATAATATACCGCATGAGCTCCTCCTCCCCCCTTCACATCACATGCCCATACCACCTCAACCTATATTCTCTCATCTTCTCCGCAATGACTCTGTCAGCACGCGACACCCCACTCATGAAACGCAGCATTCGCATCTCGGCCACTTGCATTCTCCTCTAGTGGTTCTTCCTTACTGCCCAGCACTCAGATCCATACAGCATGGCGGGCCTAACTACAGTTTTGTAAACCTTACCCTTCACCTTTATTGGGACTCTGCGGTCACACAGCACCCCGCTTGCCTGTCTCCACTTTAGCCATCCAGCATTGATTCTGTGGGTAACGTCAGAGTCGATTTCCCCATTGATCCTAGATACCTAAATACCTAAACTCTTTCACTGCTGGTAGCACCTCATTTCCACAACGAACTACACCCCCTTGGTCCTGGCCGCTCCAATTGAAAGCTAAGTACTCTGTTTTCTTCATTTTCACCTTCAGGCCCCCCTTTGCTATTGCTGCTGTAATGTCCTGTAAGCCCTGTTGAACCTCCTCTTGGGACTCCTCTAACCTCCCTACATCGTCAGCAAATACCAAGCACTGGGGGGGGGGGCCCATTCCCCTATTCCTGTCAGCAGATCATCCATTGCCAAAGCAAATAGATATGGGCTGAGAGCTGATCCTTGATGAAGCCCTACCTTTACCTTGAAGCCACCAGTATTCCGCCATGCCGTCCTCACCCTAGTGGTGGAACCATCATACATATCCTGTATTATTCTGATATGCCCTTCATCCACTCCCTTTCTTCTTAAAACATCCCATACTACCTGTCGTGGGACACTATCATAGGCCTTCTCAAGGTCCACAAAGATTGCATGCAGGTCCTTCTTTACTGCTCTATGCTTCTCAACCATTTGTCATAGAATAAAGATGGGCTCCATTGTTGACCTACCAGGCATAAACCCAAACTGGTTTCCTCGTACACTAGTACAATTTCTGAGGCGACATTCTATGACCCTCTCCCACAGCTTCATAGAATGGTTCATTAGCTTAATGCCTCTATAGTTCCCACAGTCCTGGGCATCACCTTTGCCCTTGAACAGTGGGACAATCCAACTCTCCCGCCATGCAGATGGCATTCGGTCCCCACTGGCTATTTTGTTGAAAAGCTTCCTCAGCCATGTAACTCCTGTGGTACCCAAGCTATGCCAAACGTCAATGGGAATCTTATCAGGACCTACAGCTTTGTGTCCTTTCATCTTGCGGAGGGCCCTATTTCTTCCCCACTCACCAAGTGGGCTTGGTGCCGAGCAAACCACCAAATAACCTGATCAGTATCATAAATTTTGGTGAATTACAGAAAACAATGGACTATCACACCTTATTAATGTAAAAAAAAAAATGAACGAAAAATTTTTTAGGGATGATGAAAACATGTCCAATAATCACAAAAGCTATCTATCACATCAGTATACGGTCAGTAGTGTATTAACTTAATCTGAAATCGCAAAGCTCGGACTTATATTTGGCAAATAGCTCTTTATCAATACGTCATGACATCGTATGTCACCATAACGACGGCCTACTTTGTTATTCCCTTAACTCTTATGACGTCATCACGGGATTCTGCACTAATAAACTCCGCTCCTGGCCTTATCAAAACCAGCTGGAATCCAGGCAACGGCATCAACGTTTAGAAGATGATATTAAACAACAACGACATCATTTCAAAAAAAGGACAAAAAATTAACGTTTTATAAAGCTCCAACCAATTTGTTGCTAAAAATAATGTGATAAATAAGTCACGATTATTAACATTAAATAGCATTTATATCTCTTTTTCCTTCGTCGTTTAAGTCCTCTCCATCACCTCATTTACAACACGCCCAGTTCACTACACTCCATGGCAGCCTGTGTATCTCAACTGGGGTTTCGTGAGATGTCACCAGAGACTAGGAAAGGTGAAAATCATATATGGTTCCCAATGGTGCAGGGTGTTAACCCATATCTTTAGATTACTGGCTTCGTAAAGGGTCGTTCAGGTATTTAATGTCAGCCTGCAGCCGGTGAAAGGGGGATAAGTTAGTACCTCCTACATATGAAATTTTCCTATCGTCCCAAAGGAAAGAAACTAACCGCCTCTGTCAGGATAGAAACTGGGCACCATGAGTCCGTTTCCTGAAGATCTGACTTCAATTTCGAAGGGGAGAGGGTTGTCCTCTAGTGTAAAAAAATCTCCACAAATACAGCTTCATCGTTTCAAATAATGGATAACTGAAAACGCATGAAAATAATTACCGCAGTCACTTAGGGCGTGAGCATAAATTTACAGTCATGCATTTCATTTAACGTTTCTAGAGACTACATAAATCTAAAATGTATAATAAATAATTTTAGGGATATAATCCGTTTTATATTCCAGAGGAGTTCATGAGAAGGGGAACCTCTTCTACCTCTGGGAATACCGAGACAAACAACTAACAGTGCTGCAGCAGTGTTGGCAATGAGGTAAAAAAAAAAAAAACCTGAAAATAAATTCTTGTCTCAAAGTCGACCACGCACCTGCGGGACAGTAGTGATACAAATATCGTGTTAATCGTTTTGAATGCTACAGACCTGCCTGGGTGATGCAGAGGTAACGTGGTCCACTACTGCATCAATGGTTCTAGGCTCGATACTGGATCGAAAGGGGTTGGTTTCTTTCAGGTGAAAGAGTGACGCCCTGTGGGCTCCTTCCGTCGTAGGAAAAGTACAGCTGTGACCCAATGTGGCGTGTACCATGCTGGTTGCACTTAAAAAGAGTCTTTTCTACTGTGCAACGAGTAGATAAGCAAATTCTTTCGGTATAGTTTTTCCCTTTGGCGTCGGTGTGGAGGCTCCAACGAACAGTACGCCGAATATAAATAAGCAAAGGGATTGCAGTATTAGGTTGGCAGCCAGTTGTATAAAATTACCGTCCAAAAGATCGCCCATGTGTCCCAGCGGGACAAAAATGGGTAGCTGATCCTGCCATAGGCTTGGAAAGGGTTAGTAGTCACTTTTTTATTTTGAACATGCCGCTATTGCAGGATATTGAACTCTGGTCATCTGCACTTCATACAGGTCCAACATCACCACGATTTTTTTCTCATTTTCGTAACATGGACACTCCGAGACTTGAATCCTAATAAGATGATTCAAATCCTAATTACAGTAACACAATGGGACAAAACAAAACATTCGCTCACCAAATGAAAACACTCTGCAAGCAAAATTATATAACAACATACAATAGGCAACAACACTACATGGTACCCTTTTATATTAGGAAACACTGCGTGCTAGCATCGATGTCCTTTTTTTGTGATGCAATGAAACTATTGTAATTCAAACCCCATCTTCTCTCATCAAAAAACAATATCAACAACCATTCATCATAATGATGCAGTAACTCTTTAATCTTTCAGTATACATCGGTAACTACTAAACTGCAAGTGCATTTTATGGAATTCATGAAAAACAAAACATTGTGCACAACTACGCATTGAGCATAAACCTTGCAATTTTGATCTTACTAGTACCAACAAAACGTTCTTCTTACAGCGAAAATTGCGTGTACAACAGCATTCATACAAGATTTTTGCATTTATTTGAGATCTGCATTCTAACATCATGATTATTAATTTGATTACAATGCCATAAAATCAATTGATCTCTATCATAAGTCTCTGTCCTGTGACAGAATGTCTCTCTTTGAGGATAATCTAAACTGCCACATGCGGCTAGACCTTTAACTTATTGAGAAGCAGCTTACTTGTCACGCCACGTACAAGTACAATACTAACAAGGGCCGACGGCTTCTTTTGAGCCTCGAAATGCACCTCCTATAAATTACAAGGCTGCGTGACCTAGATATTACTCATTAAACACAAAACAAATGATAACTACAGTAGGGTCAAGAATAGTGGAAGGAGGGGGGACTAGCAGAGATCACACGACCTACAAATCGATTTACCAATCTAACCACAACAGTTACAATTTCTATTTATTTCATCTAACGACAGTCCTTTCTGACTGCCTTTACTATTTATATTAAGCTGACACTATTTATATTTGCTTTAGTTTGGCTTATTAACTTATTTAACGTCGACTTATGGACGCCAGAGGGTGAGCATTTAACACTTGGGGAATTTTACCGATTTACACGTAAATTTTTCTCCATATCGAAGATGGTGATGTTACCTTTTCATTTTGGAAATGGACGAGCTGCTGACGGGAGTAGGAGAATGGACCCCTCCAGTGCTTGGTGTCCGAAGACGATGTAGGGATAGTGACTCCACAGAACAAGTAGAGAAGCGCCTAAGCGATATTAGAGCAGCAAAAGAAAAGGGAGGCCTTAAGATAAACATGAAGAAGACAGCATTTAGCTTTCAACTGGGAAGGACAGGAAAGTAATGGTGAAGTACGTTCTGAGGGCGAGCCGGTGACAAAGGTGCAAGAGATAAAATACTTAAGATCAGAGTTCCAGAGCAATGGAGTGGAGTCCTGTGTAAAAGGAGGATCCCAAAAAAATAGAAAGGGAAGTTTTACAGGGCAGTGGCTAGGCCAGCTATGCTATATGGATAAGAGCGTTGGGCAGTAAGGAACAGCCACGTAAATAGAATGCAAGTAGCTGGGATACGAATGCTGTGGTACATGAGTGTCGAGAGCTGATAGAATTGGGAATTCGAGTGTATTCGAGGTAGCTTGGGGGTAAAAGCAACGCCTAACCCTTTTCCCGCCTATGGCAGGGTCGGGTACCCATTTGTCCCTCTGAATGGACACAGGGTGATATATTGGACATAGCTGCACCCCTACGCTTATTTATCGTCGGCCTAGTGTTCGTTGGGGAATGCTACCGACGCCAGGGGGCGAGCTCCAACACTTGGGAATTTTGCCTCATCTACACGTTGCGTAGTAGAGAGAGTTCTTTTACGTGCAAGCGCCATCGTACACCCACACGGGACCTAGGTTTTACTTCTCATCCGAAAGAAGGCACACTCGCGGCTTCTCTCTCGCCCGAAAGAAGCCGACCCACCATGGTCCAGTAACGAACCTAGAACTACTGGGGTAGTTGCCGAGTGAGCTAACCACAACCCCACCACGGCGGGTTCGAGGTAGCTTGGGGGTAGCTTGCGGAAAAAAATGAGGGAAAGTAAATGTAATGAGAGGACATGTAATGAAAAGAGGGGAGGAGGAGCTCGTTAGGTCCATTACAGGAATACAGGCGGTTGGAAGTACCCGGGGCAAGTGAAGATCAAAGCTGACGTGAAGCAGATTGTCCGTAAGGATATGGGGTGGACGGGGACCTGGTGGGAGATAAGTGGGGGTTGAGGGCTAGAACCCGCAGACCCGACCCTGCCACAAGAGGGATAACGGTATGTTGATGATGTCGTACAAGCCACATGGAACTTAGGCTTTACTTCCCACCTGAAAAAGTACATCTGGGGCTTTTCTCCGAACCTACAATCACGTACTCACTAATCAACAAGCTACCATTAGCTTGTTATTTAGAGCGTTAGTCACTGAAAAATATGCTCCAAGGCGTATATAGAAATATAATGTATCAAAACATCTAATTTGGAGGAAGGGGCCGGTGCATGACCTCAGTAAGATCACTAATGATATCGATGGTAAAACAGAGGTGTGCATGAATCTATCCAGCAATTTTTTTTTTGCGTTATAAGTGTACTCCGACTTTAAAAAGTAGGGAATGAGAGTTACTATCATTTCAGACTTTTCAAACATTCAGTATCCTTTGTAACATTCATTAGGTTGGCAGGGAGCCCTGCACTAGACCCTCTAACTGATGCTAGCAGTTCATCCACGTCTTCCTGGTATCTTTCACATCCCCTTCTTCTATCTCATTCACTTTCATCCCCGTCTTTTTCAATATCCCACTTAGTTTCTATTTCTCTCGTTCTCACTCGTCTGTTTTTGCTTCAAAAATCGGGACTCATGGGTAATAGACCTTGCCATGGCGTAAAACCCAGAAAAGCGTAGTGTGGCACAGTATGGGAGCGGCTGTATTGCGTTGGACACACCAGTTCTCGTCTGATCACTGAAGTTAAGCAACACAACCCCAGCTAGTACTAGCATGAATGACCGCTTGGGAACAGTAGGTGCTGCTAATACCCAAAAATCGTCGTAACAGCGCAGTAACTGGCAGACTGCATTAGAACTACGTAGTGGACGGAGCTCTAATGACCACTGTAGTTGACGGGCCATAAAACATCAACGAAACCAAAGTGGCACAGTATTGGAAGTTTGTTTGGGTAATAACCGGGTTAAGGATTTTAATCAATGAATCTTCAAAGTTAGGGATATAATTTTTAAGGCAACTGTTCTGTTTTATTCAGTGGCAATGTTCTCTTAGAAGCAGCTTACAATTCAACGAGATTTGGGAGGCCAACGTTAAAACCAAAATATAGATCTCTCTGAACACCGTGGCGAATAATTCAATATTAATTACGAAATATTTCCGTTCCACGCGCACTGAATTGGAGGATTGTGACTTTATACATCACATTCTCAACCCCTGACAAACAACTGAGATTTATATTAACTATAATAACAAAGAGCTGCCGACGGAATCCTTTTGTCTGACTTTTTAGACTCACACAAGAATTTTTAAAATTTTAGCATTCATTACATGAAAGACGAAAAGAACCTATTAATAGATTTTAGTAAATAACATCAAAATTCAATTATCCAAACTGAAGGGGAACAAAGTAACTAACTTAAGGCATCAGTAGACAACAGCAGTATGATAAATACAATGCCTTATTCAGGAATAACGAGATTCAAACAATGACGAATATTTTCAATATAACCACATAAGGAAACGAGCAACTACTGTCCATATTAATGTATGATACACCTGTCCTGTATACCGGTCAGGAAAAGATACGTAAGAGGAATGCAAAGTCTTGAGAGCAGGAGTGCAGGGAGCACAGTTATTCATGTTCCCCATTAGCTCACTCCTTTAGTATTTGTTACGTTTTATATTAGTATCTTTCTTCTGACACTGATCTTACTGTTTTCCTCTTCCTCATAAATGGATTTAAAGAGTACTCAACCCTGCCATAGGCGGTAACGAATTAGAAGGCCCTCATACACAGTGCCGTAACGGGGGTATACAGCGCCTGTAGCAAGTGTCTAACTTTCGTTTCACCGGAACCCAATAATTACAAAAAACAAACATTTTGCGACCCAAACCCAGTTGCCCCCGTGGCGGCCTCCTTCGCCACGCCCTCGTTACGGCCCTGCTCATACACATTTCCCATCTACGAGTTCATCCCGAGTTTAGAAGGACCGAGCGGAAACAGAATATAAGTAAGTGGTCATGTCCAGCCGGACGAGGTGAAGGAAGCACGGGAAGATAAAGCGGAAAGAGGATGATAGATAAAATGAGATGCGGGCAACGCATGACAAAACTATGGCTGGCAGCCGATTGAAGACCATAACCCTTCTACTCTCACCATTTCAACATTCCTCAGCTTCTTCCTATCTAAGGCAAGAATGCCCCAACCCGGAATTATTTAACGTCCGCCTAATTTTTTTTTGGGTTCTAGTGAACCAGTATCATCCCCTGGAGTCGGTAGTGCCCCAACGGTCAGTGGACCGACGAAGCATAGGGGTTGCAATTCTAGGCAGCCAGCAGCCCATCTTTGCCCTTCTAGACGAAGACCAGACTCTGGACCGACCCTGCTATAGGTGGGAAAAGGGTAGGTAGTTGTTAGCTGCTTTGTTCTAGCGAATCAGCAATGACTACTCCGTAAGTTATTAAAATCCAATGCGTGTCCGCGTAGCTAATTTAACGTTGGTCAGTCACCGGATACAAGGGCGGCAAGACTGCATCCTACTTGGAAAAATCTTGCAAATGTACATTTTTCTTCTTCTCTTGAAGATGAGGTTATTTTTACGTGTAGATGACGTTGTCGACATGACACAGGGTCATAAATTTAATGCCTTGTCATACGGTATTCCCTCCACGTTAGAAGGCACACAATTCAACCTCGATTAGGATCGAACACCTACTCAAAATTCAATATCTCCCAGTTGATTTTTTTAATATTAAAAGGAAGAACAAACTGGAACGTCTTTCATATGCAATATTCTTGCATTGCACACGTGCTTTTCTTTCATCTCAAATATATACCTCAGCAACAGATAGTCTGTCGTTGTAAATCAATAAAACCTTGTCGACACAAGCGGCATAGAGGTTCGATACGAAATTTGAATTGTAAAAGGGAAATACTGTATATCTCGATAAACCGTAAGTCGCCCTATGGCATAATTAGTGCCAGGGTTATTACGTCAAGTTTACGATCTAATTAAAACATGACAGAAACTCAAAACACACAAAAAGACCTCTTAGAGAAGCTAGAAGCGTTGACTATCATGATGGCGTTTCATTACGATGTAAAACTTCACGAAAATTCTCTCAAATGCTGACGAAAAAACTCGTATGGTGGCGAATTAGGTAGCGTCCTCGATTTACTCTGCCAGTGGTTCCAGATTCGAGGTGGGTTGGCTTCTCTTGGGCGAGAGGGAGACCCTGAGTGCGCTTTCCTTTGGATGAGAAGTCAAACCAAGGTCCCGTGTGGTGCAAAAAACGCTCTCTAATAGGCAACGGGTAGATGAGACAAAATTCTCAGGTGTAGGAGCTCGCCTCCTGGGGTCGGTGGAGTGCCCCGAACTAACAGTAGGCCAACGATAAATAAGCATTGGGATTGCATCTTTCGTCGGCAGCCGGCTACGGAAAAACACCGTTCAATTTATCACCCTTGTGTCCATTCTGGAGGACAAAAATGGGCACCCAACCCAACGGGTTAGAAGTTGCTTTGTAGATGTTCTGTATAATACCATTATTTTATAACATTTTTTAAAGAGGGACACCCATAGCTAGCTAGCAGAAGCTCTATTTTCTTTTTGTTATTATCAGTGCTGTTGAAAATGCTTAATTTTGAAAGTAAAGCAACACTTAGCCCCTTTCCTGCCTATGGCAGGGTCGGGTACCCATCTTGTCCCTCTGAATGGACACAAGGGCGATATATTGGACATTATTTCTCCGCAGCCGGTTGCTTATTTATTTATCGTCGGTCTACTGTTCGTTTGGGGCATTCCACCGACGACAGGGGACGAGCTCCTACACCTGGGAATTTTGCCTCATCTACCCGTTGCATAGTAGAGAGGATTCTGTTACGTGCAAATGCCATCGTACACCACACAGGACCTCGTCCGAAAGAAGGTTCACTCGGAGCCTCTCTCTCCCTCTGGCTCCCAAAACCCACTTCGGTCCAGTATCGAACCTAGAACTACTGACGAGCTACCCACTACACCACCGAGGCGGGTCGCTTATGAATATGTAATCCTTTGTGACGGATACCTTGCTGGCGAGATCTTTTCATGCTAGACCCATATGCCCAGATCTCCACCAGCACCCCAGCAACACCTTTGCCTTTCGCACCCATTCCAGGGCTCCACCCCAGAACCCACCACCCCCAGAACCTCTTCCAATGTGGGGGTTCCCCAACCCCTTCTGCAGTGATCCAGTGCTGGGCAGACCAGTATCACATGCCTGACGTCCTCCACCTGATCCCTGCACAATCCACAGCCCTCCTCTCCACCTGTGATCTTTGCCATCCTCTGTTTCGTCTCCAGTGACCCAGCTCTTGCCCGAAACAGAAGTGAGCTCTCCCACGTATTGTCGTAGATTACCTCCCTCTCTATGTTAAGCTTGTTCCCATACACCCTCAGCGTTTTCTTTGCTTAGTTATGGAAGTAAACCATTTTTCTTAAACTTATTTTTCAGTTTACAGACAACTTCCAGTTAGGTCTTATTCTTATAAAAATTCACCAAAGTTCATATATGTAATAAAGACAACACAAATATGATAAGGTAAATAATATTTATGCTTATGCTTACCTATGTTGGGATGCTGCAACTTACGACAAATTCTAGCCTCCCTTTCAAGTTTTTGAAAATCTGAAAAACAAATATTGAAATATATTTTTACTACGCTAAATTCACAGATGGAAAAAAAACAAGAAAATCAAAACCATTTATCAATGAGGAGAAGGAGGAAAATATAATGTTATATTTAAAACGTTTCATCTATCAAATACGCAGACGTGATTACAGATATTATACCGCAGACAGAAATACCAGGTACTTACTGTGCCCGTTCGTTTCAAACATGTGTTAATATATGGAATTATATGAATATCATCTTATTTGCTTTTATAAAGCGGATGTACTACCATGACATGAGAAGTGCATTAACCAATAACGTAGATAAAATAAGATTAATCTAAAGACCGTACATAACTGCGTATGTGGGGTTCTAAAAACAGGCACAAAATATGCATTATGACAAACTTGCTTCTTAATACAAAGCAGTCAATCACATCAAACACAAACACCAATATTTTTTCATTCCTATTAGGCATGTCAAAAAAACTTCCAACCTACGGTGCAGGGGAATAAAACCCCAGTACCGGCGGCCATCACGGGGAGTGCGAGATGGCCCCTGGACCGCCGTTATCATGCGTCCGAAATGTCACAGGGTGCAGATCTCGGCTCACGTAGCAGATAATTCATCAAGTGTCTTCTGTGGGGTAGGCCGGCATTCCCCCCCCCCCCACAGACAACCCGTCCAATATTCCTGCGGGTTCCACACGCCTGGCTAGGATGCCCCCAGTCAGAGCATTTTCATCATGGAGAGGGGCTAATCTTAGATTAGGAACGGGGAATGTGGGGACCGTTAGAGCAAAAGAGAGGAATTAGTATTCTAAAGCATAGGAGGATTAGTGTAGCTTTTTTTTCAAGAAACATTGCGGATGGGGGGATAGATCAAGGGCCCTTGGTGAGGGGTACAAGCTTATATATATAGGGCTAGTGAAGGGGGACGAAATGGGGTGGGTATAGTAATAGCGAGCTGCAGCAAGGGGTCACCCTAGTGAAACGAATAAATAGCAAGCCAATGTTGGTTAAGGTAGTTTGGCGAGAAGGGTTTCTGGAGAGAGGGCAGAGAGCAACATAGAGCAGAGGTTCGTTTGTTTGTTGGTGTTTAAGGTCCCGTCAACTACAAGGTCACTAGAGACCCGTCCATTGCATAGTTCTAATGCATAGACTGCACAGACACTACACTAATGCGACGATTATTGGGTATTAGCAGTACCCAGCTTTCCCGAGCGACCACCCATGTCAGAACTAACTGGGCTTGCGTTGCTTAACTTCAGTGATCAGACGATAGCTGGTGTGTCCAACGCAACTCGCCGCTCCCCAGAGGTTCGTGATTGCTGCGCACACTCGAGAGAAAATTTTCAAAAAAATGTGGCCATAGGTTACTTATCTCCAAAATCCTAGAGAAAGCCAGGCAACGCACATTCATGGAAATGCGAGCAGGTAATTAGGTGGTGGAAATTGTCCACCAAAACAGAGGAATTTCAACACGACGTACACCGGCAGGTAGACTGTGATTGGGAAGGAACAGCTCATGCCATGTGGGACAGAGTCGCCAGGAAAAACGAGAAAATGTGGGAATGTCATTTTAGGCCAGGCTCACGCTAGAGTAGGAGGTTCATTCCAGGGCAGGCAGACATGGTGGTGGAATGACGAGGTAGAGGCAGCCATCAAACAAAAAAGACTGCATTCCACAGGTTGATTGAGATAGACCAGCAGTCTAAAATACACAACAGGCAGGCCAAGACCACAGCTAGGAGGATCACTGCCTTGGCCAAACCCTCGAAGTATGATGCCGTCTATGATCAGTTAGAAAAAAAAGCAAAGGGAGAGAAGTTTTTAAACTGGTCAACGCTAGAGATAAGGCAGTTAAGGATATACTCCAAGCCATAACAGTGAAGGATAGCAGACGTAGGGTCCTGTTTCTTCCTGCTGAGGTAAAGAAGAGATGGGAAGAGTATTTCCATAGTCTCGAGTGCTGCAAGGGGAGAGGACGACATTGACACCCATCCTACTTCTTCTGGGGTGGTGGACAGGGTAACGGAGGAGAAATAGTCAGAACCCTTAGGAAGATGAAAGGTCGAAAAGCTGTAGGTGACAGAAATCAGGTGGCTAGGGAAACTTTTTAATGGAATCGCTAGTAGAGATAGAATGTCATCTGCATGGCGTGAGAGTTGGATAGTACCCCTCTTTGATTATTACCATTCTTTGATTAGTTTATGGGTTGGGTTGTAAGCCAAGCAGCCATAACAGGTCAACCCCTTAGGAGGCTGCCCGCAGGAGATGAGGAGGTAGGTGAAAGGAGGAGGAAGAGGGTTAATTTGCAGCACCCAACGTTCTTTACCAACCACCCAAGTTGGTGTTGACGTGGGTGTGCGCTGCTTAACTTCAGTGATCTAACGGGAACTGGTGTGCCCAACGCAACTTGGCCGCACAACTTCAAGGGGAAAGGGGATGTCCAAGAGTGTGGTAACTATAGAGGTATTAAGCTAATGCAGGCCTGAGCTAATGAGTCATTCCATGAAGCTTTGGGAGAGAGTAATAGAATGTCGCCTTTGAGATAGAACTAGTGTCCGTGGAAATCAGTTTGGGTTCGTGCCAGGTAGGTTCACAATGGAACCAATGGTATCAAGCTTGATACCAGATGTACCTATGAAGCTCTGAGAGGGAGTAATGGAATGCCACCTTCGGGATAGAACTACACCTCCCAAAGTCAGATTCTGCAGACTCTGCATTAGAACTACTCAGTGGATGGGGTTCTAATGACCTTTGTAGTTGAAAGGCCATAAAACACCAAGAAAACAAGCAAGGGTACATAGCGGCCCTAGGTAAAGAAAATTTTAAGCGCACCTTATCAATATTCATGCTTATATGCATAGTCAGACAAACGCGGTATTTTTCAACATAAGCAAAATAAGGGGTTAAATAGAAAGTAAAAAAAATGTTAAAATCGAATAGCAAACAAACAACTGAAAATTTCAACGCCCCTAAGCAGTTGCCTAGGATCGCCTAATGTTAAACCTGACCCTGGGCCTGAAGATGAATGAATCCATAATAGCAATCAATTTAATATTAATAAAAGAAATTAAAACGTCAAAAAAAAAAACCTTGAGAAATTTTTCCCAACATCATCTCTGTAACGCATACTCATAAGATGGCTCAATTCAACATCATTAGTTTCAAAATTAATAATGTACTCAAAAAATTAACGACATTACTATGAACAAACAAGTTAAATAAACGTCATAATAACCTCCAGTACAGCATTAATGACATTTTTGTCAGCCAATCAAACTTTGAACAAGCTTTCAAGTTTTCATTAACTAATTACCATATAAAGTTTCAATTAGCAGACATGGAGGCCAACCAGGAAAGAAGGGAATTGCTCATATAGCTTGATGGCATCACATAACAGCTTCATTTAACAAAGCAACGTTAAAACTCACTCTAAACTACTAACTAATAATATATCAAACCTACACTTCAAAAAAAGTTCAAAAAGCAACAAACCGCTAGGTGTAAATCAACAGGTGATCAGGTAAATAGAAGTAGACACACAGTAGATCTCAATCTACCAGGAGGGCCTACTAATAAAATTATGTAAGAATAGCAACTCCAGTTTTGTACTGAAAAATTCCTCATAACGTCCACAACACATTGCTGCTGAGTCAGTGACACAGGGTACCCTTAGGGTCCCAAGTGTACGATTACTTTGTAGAGGCAACAACTGCCTCTCATTATTGCCCCTACCCTGCCACTCATTATGATGTCCAGTGCCGAATTTACCAATAGGCTAATTAGGCTGAAGCCTAACATTAGAAAGGGGGTTCAAAAGAGCTTGAAAAAGGCCTCAAAATAGAAATAGCCTAGGGCCTCTCAATATCTAAATCCGGCACTGATGGCGTCCCTGAATTTGATTTCAAACATCGTTTCAGTATTCCATCTGGGTGTTCTCAATGAAGTTTGGCCTTGTCTTTTCTACTCCTTTGTGTCACTTCAGGGCCTCCGTTTCCTGCAGCCTTTTCATCAAGGTGTTTTCGTAGTTTGGGACGTTTCTCCGTTACGATCTTCCACCATTCGCTAGAAAAACGGCCCTTCCACTGGCTAGAAAAATTCTCCCGCCATTGGCTAGGAAAGTTTCTCCCACCATTGGCGAGAAAAAATTCTTCCAGCTCATTTTGGGCTTTGAAGTCGTCAGTTGCAAGGTATGTGGTTCTCCTATGTTCTTAAAGTGGTGGGAGTGGGCTACCCCCAACGCCTGCCCAGATTTGCGCTTGTTCAGCATTTCCTCGATGAGATCCTGCATACGCAGGATGCCCCTCTTCACAAGTGAGCTTACGCTCCGCTGCTTTTTGATTACAACCGACATGGCCGCAATCCTTTAATACGTTTTTGGAGCAAGTCTTGGGGCCCTTTGATGTCAATATGTAAGGCATGTCGATCAAATCAGCAGAGGCCCCGTTGCCTTCTTCCGTCTTTCAGCTTCCCGGCACCACAGGTGTATCTCCTCTTCTGTCGGCCATGTGGGTTTTTGATTCGGGGTACCCACCACAAGAGAATTTGGTCAGTGGCGGCCAATGTTCCCTCTAAGCTGCGCTAGCGTGCCCTGGCGCACAGTTTCGGGCTCATCGTGCACAGATTTTTAGCTCAGCGCAAGAGCGGTCAGTATGGCGAATAAAACTGCTCACAAGGAGTTTGCACACGAACCAGCAATCCTTAGAAGGAACACTGGTGGTGGCCATTTTATTTCGCCCCTGTCCTCTCTCATAGAAGGGCCACCTGGGGACGCGCCACGAAGTAGTACGCTACTGCCGGAGGAACCTTCAGAACACAGTGACTTTCCTTACCTTCAAATTTATAACTAGTAGACTATTTGTCTTACTCTGTACCTCTTATAAAGCTGCTGTTTCACGTTTCTAACAATAAATCCAGCCAATTTAAAGAAAATTCTACATTTCTCACCTACTTAGAGCTATTTTTGAAAGTAAACTTCACACATGCCCGATGTTTACTTAATATTTTATGAAATAACCAACATCTGGCACTAGTAAATGATCTCATTATACGTGCGGCAAAGGAAACCTAAAACACTAAAAAATGCGGCTAAGGGATGTATTATATTTGTGTATTATCAAGTGGTGGGTAACAATTATCACCATTTAGGTTCGCTACAGACTTACAGGACACAAGGTCTTTTAGGTCGAGTAGGCCTAGACTGTTTCAAACCAGTATAACTTGTAATAAAAATGGAAATTCATGACAGGAAATGGTAAAAATTTATTTCCTTCATACAATAAACGGAATGTGAAGGATTCTACGTAGACCTTGAATTTTTTTTTAACAATAATCATCAATCTTCAGTCTACTTACTATCACGTATACAGAATTGTAAATCTTGAAAACGCACTTGAAAAACTGGGTATTTGCATTGGGGAAAGCTTCATGGTGTTATGTGTATGGTAGCACCTATTCAAGAAATACTAGTTCCTCGACGATATACGTGGTTTCAATCAAAAACCAGATGAAAACTTGCAATGGCACTTTCTATGTGGTCCGTCCGCGATGTTTGTGGTGTCTCCTGAACATAAAAAACACCTTCAATGCCAACATCGCGTCTCCCTCTCTGCCCTCATCTACCCGTTGCACACTAGAGAGGGTTCCTTTACGTGAAAATGCCATCGTACACCGCAAGGGACCTCTGTTTTTACTTCTCATCCGAAAGAAGGCGCACTCAGGGCCTGTCTCTCGCCTGAAAGAAGCCAACCCACCTCCGTTCAGTATCAAACCTAGAACTACTAACGCAGTTAACGAGCGCCTTCAATGCAGGTCCCCTTATTCATTTGTTTAAATTGATTTGTAGGAGAACAGACATCCGTGTCTTAAGACGATCCAAGAGTGGTGGTGGTACCGCGGTACCACCATATACTGTGTCCCCACAACGGGATAATTGAACCCGGGTCATTTACACACCTGGCGAAATCCAATCCATCTTTCCACTGCAGAAGACAGCTGTCTAAAATTTTTCAAGTTACGCCATTCTGACTTTGCACGAAATGCATTAGTATCAAAGAAAGAAAACGAGCCACAAGTGGCACTTAACAAAATCTCATCAATAAGTACCTCTCACAGGTGAGTGCCACGTCTAATCTGCACATAATAACGAATACGAACGAAACGGCTATAGGATTTTTTTTTTCAAAACAGTTCCAACACCTTTGCACAAGAGATCTTGGGTGTCTGCAAGCACAATAAACATTCAAAGGAATCTGGAATCATTTCCATTACTAAAGACGATAAAGACGTCAATAACAGATAAACTCACCAACATTTGCATCAAGAAATTGAAGAAGACACTAGTAAATCTTAGTCTTCCAACCTAATTAAAGTTTTCCAGACAGGAAGTAAATCCTACCTAAACTCATTCTGATTCAGCTAGCATCTTAGTGATATAGAAGAAAGCAGAACGATAAAGGTTTCCGCTGAATATGCTCCCATAAATTTCAACGGTTTCCTAATTGATTCTCAAGCAACCTGATTTCAGAGCACGGTTCAATGTTAAAATGAAATTCGTGCCTGTGCACATATCTGAAACATGGAAACTATTTCGTAAATGAGCAATAATGTCAATGAAACAAATACCACTAAAAATTATGGTATCAATGTAGTCAGACAGGGGAAGAGGAAGAGAATGTTAATTACTGCAGTGATCTCACAACCTACTCAGGCTACAAATATTTTCCATCTTCACCAAACTTAACCACAAGATCTAAAGAACAAGTAAGAAACCTTAGAAAGGACTGATGACGCAATTCATCCTTCAACTCTATAATTAATAACTATAGATTTTATGCCAGGTGCAAAACTTTTATGCCCCAAATTCGCTCATCACTGTAATAGAGATTATGTTGCCACTATAAGAAACAGTGAAAGATTGTACATAATCTACCAAGACAACCTGGTACGACAATCAAAACATGGAAACGTTACCATCATCACGAACCCTTATCCCGCCTATCTCCCACTAGATCCCCATCCACCCCGCACACTATCACATCCTTTCATAAAACCTGCTCCCACGTCTACTTAGGTATTCCTCTGCCCCGGGTGCTTCCAATAGCCAGCATTCTGTAATGGACCTAACTAGCTCCTCTTATCATCACATGCCCATACCACCTTAACCTAGTCTCCCTCAACTTTTCCGTTATGCCCCTCACCCCAAAACCATCTCTAATATACTCATTCCTAATTCTATCTGCTCTCGACTCCATTACATTTATGCTACTCTCATTCTATTTTCATGGCACCTTCTCAATGCCAAACACTCTGATGATCTGATCTATATGGCGTAGCCTATAGAACATCCCCTTCAAGTTTACTGGGACCTTCGGACTCACAGAACTCCAATTGCCTTCCTCCACGTCATTCCCCCAAATTGATCCTAGGCCTAGGAGTCATATCTAACTCTATTTCCCCATTGTTCTGAAGCACTCACCCCAGTACCTTAAGCTCCTGCACCTTTTCCGTCGCCCCGCACGAGTGGCGAATTGCGTTGGACACACCAGTTCTCGTCTGACCCCTGAAGTTAAGCAGCGCAACCACAGCTAGTACTGACATGGGTGGCCGCTTGGGAAAACTAGGTACTGCTAATACCCACAAATCGTCGCATTAGTGTAGTGTCTGTGCAGTCTCTGCATAAGAATTATGCTGTGGACGGGGCTTTAATGACATTGTAGTTGAAGGGCCCTAAAACACCAACAAAACAAATCCGTCGCCCCGCCCACACAGAGTAAAACAGCCCCTAACCCTTTTCCCGCCTATGGCAGGGTCGGATACCCATCTTGTCCCTATGAATGGACACAAAGGGGTATACTGGACGGTGTTTTTCCACAGCCGGTTGCCGTTCAAAGCTGCAACTCCTATGCTTATTTATCGTGGGTCTACTGTTCGTTTGGGGCATTCCACTGACGCCAGGGGGCGAGCTCCTGACGGCGGTCTGCATAGTAGAGAGGGTTCTTTCAAGTGCAAATTCCATCGTACATCACGCGGGGACTCGGTTTTACTTCTCATCCGAAAAAACGACCACTCGGGGCTTCTCTCTCGCCAGAAAAAAGCAAACCCACTTCGGTCCAGCATCGAACATTGAACTACTGAGGCAGCTACCGAGCGTGCTACCCACTGCGCCACCCAGCCCGGGGCGGGCTCGACAGAGTATATCACCATTATTTTCCTGTCCTTCCCAAATGAAAGCTAAGAAACATTATCAGGATATTAAAACTAATTGGCTCACTCTTTAAAAATCACTGTTGCTAAATGATACTAAGGAACCCGGCACCATTTCTGTTTCATTTCACCTACTATAGCATATCGCTGCATCTCTCTTCATCTCTGTACCAAAGCTGATCATTCCTCACTGAAGTTCCACATATCCCTTGTTTTCTTACAAATAACCGTTAATCTCTAATCCGCCATAGTTTGGATATCCTCCAGCATTTCTGTTCCCACCGTTGAGTCATCAACATGCAGAATGCACAGCAAGGTCTACTCTCCGTCAAGTGTTCATCCCTAAAAATAATCGATTTTTGTCCCACTCTGCTTTCCCACGCTTCAAAGCTGCTATCCATTCTACCTTTCTTTTACAAGCCAGAGACTGTTGAACGCCGTGTTTCACCCGTCAAAGTCTCAAAATAAATTAATTACGAGCATGAACATAATATTCCCAAATTACTCAGCTCTGCATGACAGATAGCAAAACCTTTGACATACAGATATAATCATCACATTTATGATTACAAGTATAAGTGTAAATGACAAGTTTAAAATAACCCAAATAAAGAAATTGGTGAACTGACAATTTCAAATTACGACAAATCAGTCACTGTATATATCAGAATTTGGCTAAATTTGAAGGAAGAAATAAAACTGACATAACTATGCATTCATATTATCTGATAATGGCTTTCAGACCATCAAGACACTAACGATACGTTGTCACAACCATTATAGCATAAAGACGCTGTGATAAATGCAAAAAAAATTTCAGGAATGTGCTATCACAGCAACGGCTAACTCAAAGCACTAAAGACTGTAATGTTACTGCCTGATGATGACAATTTGTGTTTGAGACAATTAGGCAGCTATCAAAAAGGCAACAAACGATAATCGGCATCAATATCTAAACTTATAATGGTTTTTCTCGCTTCACCAGTATTTAATGGTGTAAGTTATTTTAGAAATAATGTAATGTTAACCATATTCGTAAGAAGTCGTCCTCGATATGCACTCATCATCATTATAAATTAGAGGAAACGAGATATCTTTTATAATTTTAAAACATTTTTCAACACAATACGAGAGGGGATAAGATTTCTGTATAAATAAAGTCCATTTGAAGTCGTCGTCGTCATCATCATACCCTTAACCCGCCTGTGACACGGTCGGGTCTGCAAGTTCTAACCCTTCACTCCCGTCTATCTCCAACCAGGCCCCCGTCCACCCACACACAACCATGTCCTTATGGACAACCTACTCCCACGTCTGCTTCGGTCTCACCCAGCCCTGGGTGCTTCCGACCACCTGCATTCCTGAAATGGACCTAACGAGTTCCTCATCTTCTCTTCTCATTACGTGTCCATACCAGCTCAACCTATTCTCCTTGATTTTTTTCGGCGATGTCCCCCCACCCCCAGGCTACCTCTAATATACTCATTTCTAATTCTATCAGTACTCGACACTCCACTCATTTCAAAGTCCATTTCAAGTAATTATTTTGAAATTAAAATTCAAGAAGAAGGGCTTATGATAATGTCATTTTCAGCTACTTATAACACTATATAAACAAACTGTACGATTCATATTTAACGAAATCCCAGAAACAAGTCCACACCTTAACAACTATTGTCAAACACACTAGGCCTTTATCTATAAACGATGACAAGTGCCTGTTCAAATGAAATGCTGGGTGGAGCCAAAATACTGTATAGTACTGCAATACTATTCAATTTTGACATTAATTACTCACCATATAAGAAAAACTCAAGGTTTCAAACTTATTGAATTTTAAAATGTTTCAAAATAACGGCTTTTCCTGAAAGACGTCTCATTTCGTTCCCTCACGCATTCTGGTATTCATTACACATTTGTTTTTACCAGGTGAAACCTCTGACAGTATATTGCAAATTACAACAATTACCATCATTATATTTCATAACACAAGAGCTTGAAGTGGTACTGGTAATAATAACTCGGTAAGAATAGCATCCTTTGTTCACTCAGATACTTGTTACAATACTGAAAGATGTGATATACGAATAACATCCTTAATTACCACTGAGCACCTACTACAACATTATCAGCTATTCTATCATAAACGAATAATAAAACGCTCGAGCACTGTATAATCAATATAAAATTTAAGATCAGAAGCCGTATATACTGTACTTGCATCACTGCAACTCATACGCTTTAAGTTATGAAGTACTTGTACAGTTAAACTTCATTTCTACAGCGGCAGTTATAACGGCACCTAATTACAGCAGTCAAAAAAATCCTGCCCGCAGTTGGAGATAGGGAATGTAATGTACTGTCCTACGTATAGCTAGAACGGTCCAAGTCTATAACAGTTGAAATTTTGGGCACCCTTGCACGACCGTACTAATGAAGTTTAACTGTATAATCAACGATTGCCGTAAAATAATATGGTATAACGCAGGCATGGACAGATTATCATTCCGTCTCTGAGTCACCGGCCGGACCAAATTATTAAAAAAATAAATTAATATTAGATGAATTAAACTAGAACATACCATCACATATGATGCAAAATTCACAAATCATCAACATACGGTGGAAGGGATTAAAACCCCAGTGCCAGCGGCCGTCAGGGATGAGCGAGCGGGCCCCAGGCCGTCGTTATCAAGTGTCCGCAATGTCACAGGGGTGCACATGTCAGATCCCGTGGTAGATAATGCATCGAGTGTCTTCTGTGCGGTAGGCCGGGATCCCCATATTTCTGCGGGTTCCAGACGCCTTGCTGGGGTGCCCCCAGTCAGAGCAATCTCATCTAGATAAGGGGCTACTCTTAGATTAGGAAACAGTTACAGGAAACACAGGAAAATTAGTTAGAATCCTAAAGCGTAAAAGGATTAGTGTAGCTTACTTACAAGAAACTAGGTGGAAAGGGGATAGATCAACGGCCCTTGGAGAGGGTCCCATAGTGCTAGTGAAGGGGGACGAAACGGGTTATGACTAGTATTGAACAGTGAGCTGCAGCAAGGGGTCGTGCGTGTGGAGGGGGACCTGGTGGGAGATAAGCAGGAGGCGAGAGTGGAGGGCTAGAACCCGCAGACCCGACCCTGTCACAGGCTTGATAAGGGTATGATGATGTGTGGAACATACCATGTTTTCTTCCACCATGAATCAGACAAACTTTGCTGAAATAGATCAGCTGCCAGATCAAAAGAAGCAGAGGGGCAGGGATTTCCCATAAGTGGCTTAACAGCAAGTTTATAAACAACTCAGGAATTTACAGTAAGCTGGGTATTCTAATTATTTCACACAAAATGATTAGGTGTACGGTGTAATCTCATAGGGCAGTGTTGGTTATCAATGTCCTATGGATCAGAATGATGGGCTTATTAAGCTAGGGTAGACTGTATTTAAGGTATCGACGACAAATGGTTAGAAATATTAGGGGTTGTTGAAAATGAGTTATTGATGAAAAGAGAGAGAAAGTAGACAAGTGACATGGTCACGTTGGGAGGTGAAGCTGGGCGGAACCGGTAGCAGAAAGGATAGAGCTAGGCAAAGCTAGAGTAGGGCGCAACTAACTTGTGGAGTTGTGGAGCTGCAATGGTGTTATCAACAAAAGAATTTGAGAAATTCCACGGGCACGGTTCCCTTCTCTGCCTTAAATTTAATAATAACAATCTCAGAAGGCCAGGAAAGAGAAAGTTGGATAGAAAATAAAGCCACGTTCCCTTGGATAATGGAATTACACCTGCACATTAAAAAACACTGAACATCTCAATCACATACTTTTGGACAGGCTTTGACCTGTAGATAGGATAGAAATGACAATTAAGAGGTGACGCAGCAACCTATGCGCCGTCATTTCTCACTAGTAATTAGTAGGAAGAAATGTTTATTGCTTCAAGTTTCATGAATAGCTTTATCTATTTTAAAAACGCGGTGGTGAACAAGTTGCAATTTGAATGTAAAGACACCCACCCAATGTTGAAGATGCTCTTTGGTAAAGGCGCAGTCGCGATCAAAAAAGGCTGTATGTTCATTTAATGACTGCTGTAGATTATCGATTATGAGTTCAAAGCGTGTGCTTTTATCACAGTGAGGAAAGTAACTCCCTTGAATTAGTGTCTAGCATTATAACCACAGCAACAGGTTTTACTGATGAACACATACTGGGGATGGAGACGCAAACATGTGTGGCAATCCAATTGGGATTGCACCAAATTTACGAGCTTCTGATGAAGCAACTCAGTAATCACAGGTTTCACTTGCAATATAAAATAACCCACACCTTTTATAAAGTGAATTCTTAACCCTTTTTGATCACAACCCATTCCAATGACTATTCTCTTTTGACCTCCTGCCCCTTTTCCACTATCTACTGATATAGTTATTCACATGACGTCTTTATTGGTAAAAGTTCACTGACAGGTGTTCAAAGTTAATGTATTTGGCACTTGACAAACCTCCTGCTAAGTATCGGATAAGTCACAGATATTTCTTGGGAGCGGCTTATTGGGTTGGACACACCAGTTCTCGTCTGATCACTGAAGTTAAGAAATGCAACCCCAGCTATTACTAACATGGGTGGCCGTTAGGGAAAACTGCGTACTGCTAATACCCAATAATCGTCGCACTAGTGCAATGTCTGTGCAGTCTCTGCACTAGAACTATGCAGTGGACTCTAATGACCTTGTAGTTGAAGGGCCCTAAAACACCAATGAAACAAACAAAACAGATATTTCTCAGGCTTGAAGGACATGAAATGCAACCTGATAGAAGTACGTTGGAAGGACAGTAAATGTAGCGGATAAGTGGTTCAATGTTTGTTGACCACAAATAACACTTTTGTACAGTCATTTTGATAGTGAACGCACGTCTTCCTAATCAACCAGTTCTGTGTACTACCATCACTATAAGAATGCTGTAATTTGTCACCTGCTACACTTGGTTTAATTACAAAATCTTCTCTTCCTCTCTATCCCATAACTGAAATGTCAATATCACTAAAAATATCACTTTTAGTGAAAAATACTTTAGCTTTAGGAGTGCTTTAGCTGCTACACATAGACTATGGGCAATGTCCGGCCCTCGACTTGTTTTGATCTGGCTCCCTGACCCCCTGATCTGCCTTAGCAAAGTCTCACAGTTTAAGAACAAGGTCAATGTTCACATTCACATGAACTGAGCAGTTGAGTAATGGTCCGCGACCCTTGACTCAGAGTCAGAATGAGCACCTTTGAAATATTTGAACTCGTTTCAATTACAGCATTTGCCAGGCATGCCATCTACGAGTATTAGCTCTTCTTTAGACGAAGTCATCACTCTAAAACAACTAAACTGCTATAAAATTTCTCCCGTCATACAAAACTAATACAGTTTTCCACTTTTTAAAAGACGGCAGCTAGTAGTCAGCATGGATGAGTAGTTTATTACATCCATAAAACATATTTATAAAATAATTTGATGCCATAATCATGAAGTTCTTCATCTTTCAATAACTACAAAAAAGCATTCGATAGCTCTATAGTAGAAAGCTTACTACTTACTATCCCACATTTAAAGAAGTATTATTTTGATAATTTAAATTCACTTCTATACTTGCCTAAGTTGTTATAAATTTCTTACAAAAATTTCATTATATGTAGAATGGGTGCTCAAATAACTACGCCTTACTCTGCATTTATTCGTCTCTTATACCATTTCTCTTCTTGAAGAAGTTCTGTAACAATCCACTCAACCGTATTATCATATGCTCATATCAACTGAAGTAACTTTTTACAATGTGTCCCTAACATCTAAAAATAGCATGTATAGATCAATGTTATTGAGTATGTCAAAGTATGTCTTCAGGGTCAATTCCGATAGTCGCGATCTTCCTCGTCCACCTACTACTACTATTATTTAACTTCAAAAATAACATCCAATAGTAAATCAACAAAGTGGGAATTTCTTGGGATAAGAAACAAACTCGCAGAACTACATTAGAACATAATAAAGAAGTTCAACTACAGCAGAACATCATTAAAATAACTGAACAATATTTTCTGTTAAGTTTTCAGAAATAATGCCAATGAATGTTGACACACCTTCAAAGACAGTGCAGATAAACTGAAACTAAAAATCAGTGAACGATCCACGGCGTATAAAGAGATGTAAAATGTTTAAACTATCACCACTGCTGCCATACATCATATTGTCAACATTAACAGGATGTAATAAATGAACACGGACTAAATTGGGCATTTCCTAAACTTCTGAGACGTATTTCCTTTTTTAATGCCCCTGGGTTCACGTCTGTCCTCATCCGCTAGTACCAAGCTTTGTGCTTAGTAATAATTTTTTTAAATGAACACTACCATACAATCTAGTTCGCTTCTTGAAATCATGAAGTAGCAATAATCCTTTTCTATCACGAGACACACACTGAGAATTCTCCATTTCTGTGACTTCCTTAAAATTCTCTAAGTAGCAGGTACCACCTTCCCCTCTATATAATTTTATTTTTGAGGCCTTATAATTTATGAAGATCAATAAATAATTATATTCAATGGGAGACAAAGAGAGAGAGAGAAGGACTCACAAGGAGATTGGTTTGAATAACTACATACTGGTGATAGACACATCACATCAATGACAAAATCCTCAAGTGTGTTCCTCGTATAATGCTTCATCAGTTCCCTACACCTCGTAGACCGCCTACTTGGCACTCTCAGAGAGAGCACTTTTAGATGAACATTACAAAAAAACAACTAATAACCCCTTTCCTGCCTATGGCTGGGTCGGGTACCCATCTTGTCCCTCTGAATGGACACAAGGGCGATATATTAGACAATGTTTTTTCCGCAGCCGGTTGCCGACCAAAGCTGCAACCCCTGGGTTCTGCAGGGAGCAACTGAATATTTGACAACCTCATTAAAACCGCTGATTACAAAGAAGTTAAAGGCAGTTCGTGGTTCTAAGGCAATCTCGAGAGTCTTGCCTTTTAGTGAAGCATGCATGCATATTGGTTATGGACATCCCCAAATTTAGAAATGTGGTCTCCAACACTAATGAATTTTTTAGGAACAGTGCATTAGATAGACCACCATGAACCTCGAGAACAGCGGATTACGGATACTTATTTTAAACCAATAAAGATGAATATTTGTAAATTCTAAAATTAGGTACAGCATATATAATACTGTAGATTGTTATGGAAAGCAGATTTCAAAATAATACTACAGTATATACCTACTTGCTCAGAAACGGAGCTAGAAGCACATGTTGGATAAGTCAAGTGGACTATGACCAAATATTAGTCAGACACTTACCGTGGCATTGACAAAAAAAGTTAAAAATTTCGCTGCTCTTTGTGGATCAGTTAGACTAGGACTGACAACGACAAGGCTCAACACCGAGAGGGAAGGAAACTTCTGAATGCAAGATGGGCATCTTACGCTACTTCTCATAATTCAATTTAGGTAAAACTTCAATTTTTATTCCGTATTACTTCTAATATATCTTCGTCTTTTTTACCTTTTTCAATATAGGAAACGAATCTGATCGGAGAGCTCCCTGTAAATAAGTGCAACAATAATTCAGGTATTTAGAATATAATTGATTATTTAAATATTAACGTTACCTATAGTTAATTACATAGATTATATAGTTTATATTACATATACCAAATTATAGCTTATAGCAATAATCTCTGGATGACTGACAAGCTCAGGTAAAATGCACGTCATGTAAACTAATTTCAAACAAAGGTCATACTACTAACTCAGCGCTTACACCAGTGGTTTCAAATTTCAATTAATCGATAATATAATCGGAGGCCACATTCAGAAATAAATTGTATATTGATTATGGTTCGCAGGTCGAATAAAACGACAGTATTTCTTGAGTCGCGTATGCCAGAACCAAGGTGGGTAGTTAATGCAGTTCACACACTGGACCAACAACATACTCTTGGTATTCAAATTATCGATACAACTGGCAAATTTCATTCAGGGGTCCAAATTTGTTTCAAAAACCGGATATGGAAAGTGAAACAACGGAATGAAAATCTGATAATCTGTCTGCTAGCTAATTGTTAACATCACTTTTGGGGAAAATGTTAATTGCAACCTTAAACCATGGGGTGCACAATGCGCATAAAAACACATTTTAAACTTCAGTTTTAGTACATTTGTTGCGCTTCACTCAATTTTCTAACCTTTGAATAATACGTCTGTTACAAACCTCAAGTGAATGAACAAATGCCATCCATTTCATCAACGACACAATATGAGACCAGGAAAAAAAATCATTTTTCCAAAGGAGTGAAGTTGACTTGTACGACGTGAACATTTGGCGAGAACAATTTGGAAACCATGCAAATGTGACAACCACACATCAATTAATGTAATAAAAGACTTTTCACTGAAGTAAAAAGCAGCTGCTACCTTTTTATACAATTCGATTTAGGATATGAATTGTTGTCAACTTGCCTACACTGAGTAATTGGAAGTGTTCGCCTGCAACTTCCACTACTGCTATTTTACTATTATTATTAGAGTTATTATTGCAAAAGGCAAACAGTATAAAGCTTTTAAAGCTGATGTTCATGCAGCTAACAAGCTCTGTGGGGTCACGTCCTTGCTTAAAAACTAAAAAAAAAAACATTTTTTACACTTGTCATAATACCAAAGATAAAATGTATCCATGTTTATTATATAAAAAACACCAGAAGGCAGTGTTTGCTCAGCACTTAATGTGTATGATCGATGTTACTTGACAAAAAAAACTGTCAAAAACATTATAAAAAAAAATGGCACTAAAATCCAAGCAACTCTAACAAAAAGTGCATAAAAATGAAAACTAACATCGTTTAAAGCTTCAAATGGTTCGATTTCAAACCTATACATCGCCAATGAAAAACACAAAGAAAAACATAACTATATATAGAAACATTGGAAACGAAAATGTTGATTTATGCTACCATGTCAATCATCAAGCAGCGCAATCATCATCATCACCAATAACGGTTTTAGATTATTTTCAAAGTCGTAACTGATAGACTACAACCCAAATAGTCAAAAAAGGAAGATAATGCCACTGAGTCCATTTCTTTTCAACGGTGAGAGATTGCACATTAAAAAACATAATATGCTGCTGTAATAAATCAGCTATGCTATTAAAAGTAATTTTATAATCAGACTGAACTGCTTAGGACCAAGAGTAAGAGACATTTTCGCATTCTCTCATCACCGTATTCAAATACCAGAGCACTATATCTAAGAAGCTCACCAATCTGCAGGACAGTAAGGACTACAAAGCAACTTCTAACCCTTCTTCCCCCACCTATGGCAGGATCGGGTACCCATTTTGTCCCTCAAAATAGACACACACGGGTTATATATTGCACGGCGCTTTTCCGCAGCCGGCTGCTGACCAACGCTGCAACTCCTATGCTTATTTATCGTCAGTCTAATGTTTGTTGGATCACTCGACCGACGCCAAATAGCGAGCTCCTACACCTGGAAATTTTGCTTCATCTACCCGATGGATAGTAGAAGGGTTTTTACGTCCAAACGGCATCGTACACCACAGGGGACCTCAGTTTTACTTCTCATCCGAAGGAAGGCGCACTCAGGGCCTCTCTCTCGCCCGAAAGAAGTCGACCCGCCTCGATCCAGTATCGAACCTAAAACCACTGACGCACTACCGAGCACGCTACGTCCTGCGCCACAGAGGCGGGTCAACAGTAGGGACTACCTAAACCAAAAGAACTATTAACCCTTTTCCCGCCGATGGCTGTGTCGAATTCCCATTTTAGTCCCTCTGGGACACATGGGCGATCTGCTGGACAGTATTTTAACGCAGCCGGCTGCCGACCAGCTGGAAATTTTGCCTCACCTACTAGTTGCATAGTAGAGAGGGTGGGTTCTTTTACGTGGAAATATCGTACACCACAAAGGGCCTCAACTCTAATTCTGGGTACACTTGCGGCTTCTCTCTCGCCCGAAAGAAGGCAACTCACCTCAATCCAGTATCGAACCTGGAACTAATGACGCAGTAGTTGAGCGCGCTATCTCTGCGCCCAGAGGCTGATTTAAACAGTACCTAAACCAGGGGTGGGGAACCTACGGTCTTTTGACTACTGACTAGCCCTTACATACTACACTCAGATAAATAAATGTATGCGGCCTTCAGAAATGAAAAGGTTCCCCCACCACTGACCTAAACCAACAGATGACATTTTAAACAGCGTATAACGTCACTGTTTTACGAGGGATTATAAATTCCTTCAAACGAAAGGTGGTATAGAACAGCACCTAATAATTGTTACTGAAAATAAGCATGCGTTATGCCCAGATAGTCTTCCTGAAAGATTTTTATGGCAATTATGGTGGCTGGCTGAACTCTATCGCTACAATAAAAAATTTCTAACGTACGAAATTAACATCAACAAACAACTGAAGCAATTTTTTAAATAGCTGCCACCACATGGTCATCTCTAACTCCTTTGTCATCATTATTTATTGACTCATTCCCTGACTATGGGGAGATTCAAGTTGTTAATGCAGTAAGCGCATTATTTGAAAGTCAAGCAGAAAATGACAGTGGTTGAAAGACAAAAGGAGATAGATAGAGAGCGGGAAAAAAACAGAGGGGGTGGGAAAACGACAACAAAAACTCGTAAGCCAAATAGTAGAGTTGTACAAGACTGGCTACCGACCTAAAGCATCAGGACTTTTCATTCGGGTATTCACATGGGGATGCCTTCACATAACCCACAATAATTTCGGTATTTCTTCGATAGACATTAATATTACAATAGCAGGTAGATAAAAATATCACCAATGAAAGGTTGCAAAATGACATAAAATGGGATTCGCTTGGCATACGTACAATTCTAATCAAATATTGGTATATGAATTTTTTAATATGGCGGATGGAATGGGTGTGTACTGGATGGAGAAATGGTCCAATAATTAACCACCCTTTAGAAAGATACTACACAGAAATGTCGCATCGTCTGTAATAACTACCACATGCCGCAGCAAACCATTGCCAATATACAGGTATTTAACTTAAATGAACTCTGGAGGACAATAGCATTTAAGGCTCTAAACATTTCCCAGAAAACGACATGATCAATTTCTGTAATATTTACTTTATATATACCCTCGCCCCTTACTGCCTACAATTTCCCAGAATTCCTCTTCCATTTATTGAATTACCTCCAGTCAAGATAATAGGACTTTATATATATATATAACACAATTCATAAAACAAAGTCAAGAAGACAATTTAAATAAACCGTATTATCGACTTGCTTCACGAAAAAAAAATTGTGCCGCAAAAATATTCAACGCACTGCTAGAAAAACATGTACTTTTCCTCTCTTTTGATTGATTACATTCTGTAAACGTTAAGAAAAAGGACTTAAAAAGACATATTGCACATCACATACTTTAAAATACTATTTGAATAATAACAGTAAAAACAAGATCTCCAAACTTTCGGTCAGCACCCTCGTTACGAGCAATCAAGCAATGCAGTCGTGTATTGAGTGTTTGCCTACTTTTAGGCTCATACTCCCTCCACTTCCGCTCCCTCGTCTCTCAGTGCATCAAATCCCACATTACTTTTGCAACCCCTCATTTTAAGAATTCATTTAACTAAAACTAAATTCTGGTTCTAAACAGATTTCTCCATCACATTTTTTTTTTTGATTTGCATTTCTCGTTAGAAAGTAGACTCTGCGACTACAGCGAACAAAATTCTTTGAATTTCAATCAAATTCTGCCTACAAACAGAAACCGTTCGTTCACCTAAAAACGCTATGAGCACATGGGAGAGAGAGAGAGAGAGAGGAGAGAGGATTTAAGAAAAGATGGGTAATTAAATTTAAGCGAAATAGCAGACACTGAAAAAAAAAACTTAATACTTCTCAGTATTCATCCTACGCCTCCGATGAATCTCGCGCCTAGCGTGCACGAATACTGCGTCAGTGGTTCCCGGTTCGATACTGGACCGAGGTGGGTTGGTTTGTTCCGGGCGAAAAAGAGAGGTCCCGAGTGCGCCTCCCCTCGGATGGAAGTAAAGCTGTGGCCCTGTGGTTTTGGTGTACGATGTCATTTGCACGTAAAAGAACCCTCTCTACTACGCAACGGGTAGATTCGGCAAAAATTCCCAGGTGTCGGACATAAGCACAGCGGTTGCAGCTTTTGTCGGCAGCCGACTGCGTAAAAGGGTTAGAGTTAAAGGTTAACAATTGCTTTAGTAGTCAGTTCAATTTGAGATGGCCAACCATAACAATGGGTATATACGCCGAAGAGGAAAAACATTCTGTGATTGATACCAGAGGTTTAAATTACGGTTTCAATTTCAATAATAGACCATATTTTGAGTTTTGAACTCTTTTTACATAATAATTGCTCTGAATAGGTGCGTTCTCAGATGATCACTAAGTAACCGAAGCTACAATTTCAAAGCTACGACATCAATACTCCATCACAACAATGGCAAGGTGATGATGGGGGTAGGCAAGGAGGAGGGGAAGAACCAGAAGTGATATAGTAAATGGTTTCTCCAATAGATTTGGTATATATTTCTTCAATTTTCCAATTCCTTTCGTTCAACTATTCACACAATATTATCACAATACAACCTTTTCGGATAAAATAAGCATAGGAAAGTTTCAATAAAAACAAACATTAACTTCACACTTTCGTTATGGGTAACTGAATAAATGCTGTGACCACAAATCGGCAACCATAATGTAGAAAACCTGTCCGGGTTTTCGTTCAATTTCTCAACATCCTCCATCTATTTACCCCTTTTTCTAGCTCTCGGTCCCTTCAACTGATAATATTCTGCTTCACTTCCCTTCCTTTCTTTTCGAAATGGATAACTAGAGCAGATGGACGTTCCACAATCCTATAACCTGATGGTTCCAAACTGAAGAGGTCCTTAAATGACAAACGTAACAAAACTTGTCATCCGAAGTATGAACTAGCAATCGTCCTACAAAATGCTGTTAATTTTTTAAAGATTTTTTTGAAGGTTCTGAATCCTGCGTCGGTGGCGCGATGGGTAGCGTGCTCGGTGACTGCAACAGTGGTTCTAAGTTCGATACTGGACCGAGGCGGGTTGGCTTCTTTCAGGCGAAAGAGACACCCCGAGTGCACCTTCCTTTGGATGAAAAGTAAAACCGAAGTCCCGTGTGGTGTACGATGGCATTTGCACGTAAAAGAACCCTCTCTACTATGCAACGAGTAGATGAAGCAAAATTCCCAGGTGTAGGAGCTCGCCCCCTAACGTCGGTGGAATTTCCCAACGAACAGTAGATCGACGGTAAATAAGCACAGGGGTAGCAGCTTTGGTCGGTAACCGGCTGCGGCATAATACTATCCAATATATCACCCTTGTGTCCATTCAGAGGGACAAGATGGGTAACCGACCCTGTCATAGGCGGGGAAAAGGGTTAGTAGTTGTTTTGGAGAAGGGGGGGATTGAATTTATAATTGAATATAAAGGACGATATATGACTTTAGACCTTTCCACTAATGGATGAAACAATGAAACACAGCCACCAGATTGATTATTAAATATTTTCTGATCCAAGGAGAGCGGAAGAGGTCAGGAAGCGACTTTTCAGCAACTCAAAATATGACATTTCTGTAAAATCTGTCAATCTACAATATTACTTCAAAATCGTCTATCGTAATGAATAATTTGAATTACGGTAATTGCTGAAATTTCACCTTGAATATGTATTTAAATTTGAATAACGACGACTGCTGTTGAAAAGCATCACACGATGATGCGACTGCATTAAAACATTTTAATTTAAACAATCTTGCCTATTCGTCAGATCCAGTCGTCAATGCAGATAGAAAAGGGCAATGGGGAATGAAGACAGAAAGAGACGTCGATGTTGCGATGAAACAGCTCAACTCTACCTGTATTTACTAGCTAACGTTGTTATGACAACCAATGGGCTGGATGTTACCATAACTACAAGGGAATATGAAGGTGAACTTCACAGAAGCCAAGAATTTGTTTCACAATCCACCATTAACCTCGTCCTTGTCGAAAGAAAAAGATTAAACTACCCTAAATCAAAACATGGAATTAAATTATACCATACTCCTATATATAATGAGTGAAATCGATGCCACAGCAGCGGAAATTCAAAATGCTGCAAGAGATTAAGAAATTTAAGAAAGCATAAAGAATATCAACGACAATACGATCGCACTCTGATTAAGTCAACAGACACAACTTTTCCAGCCGTCAGTCACCTTTTATTTCCAAACACGTGGTCCACTCATGGCTTTTCATCAACCCCCTATACAATTTGACACGCAAAGAAGCTCAATTTCTAAAGAAAGATTTTCGATTTATTATCGTAGTAGAACTCTACGTCGACCTATTATTGTAGCATCACATTAACTTTTAGTCAAATGAATTTATTTTAAAATATATCTAAAGTTATTTTACTGTAAAACGAGACAACACAGCTACGTTTACCAGTACAGGGTGGGAAGTACGGATTCGCTTGAGCGCCTTTCAGTCTGCGGGATGGAAGACGACGAACACCACACATTCTTCACCTGTGACAGATGCACCACCGCCCAACGAGGAGCCCTGTAATTGAAGCTGGATTGTCTGGGCCATGAGACCATCGTTGGTACCACGATGCGAAGAGGGTGGGGAAAGCGGTGTCACGTCGCGTAGAGAGCATACTCTGTGCAGAGTGAGCTGGATCGAACAGCGATCCAGGCGCACCCTAATAACTAGTAAAGTCGTAAGGGCACAACAAAATGCCTATCTTTATGCTGTGCTAAATGGTTCTGAGCTAGTGTGTCCAAAGGATGACAGGTGTTTTAGTCGGTATTCAGGCATCGGGAGTCCTACACGAAGTGCGTGAACGCATTTCACCTACCCAAAAAACCCAACTCCACCTACTCTGGTGAACTTTAAAGGGATGTTGAAATACGACCACAGTCCCACGTAGGCATACTTTTATGCCAGTGAAACAATGATGGATGTCTAGTAAGTGAAAACACTATTACTTCGCGTAATTTATGTGTGTTTTACACACGTACCCGTTTACATAACCTTTGTCTGAGTTATATTAACTAACAATTAAATTATTCGTCTCATATATACAGTATGTCACTTGAGATGCTTAACATACATACCAGAAGCTTAACTAACTCAACAACAGTGACCTGGTGCGGCAAATGACGTTATATGATTCCTCTCTCCCTTCGTTAGTCTTTCATCGGGTTACTACCAACAAATTTCATTGCGTAATTGCAAACTGTAATCTTATCCAAATCCTGATCTCTATGCGTCTTAATCTCCATTAATTATCTTCCACACAACAAACCCCTTCTCTTCCTCTAAGCGGCCAGCAATTCAAGTTGGCACCGATGAAGATCAAGCAGCACCTGCGCACAATGTCTAAGTGGAATGTTTGTTGACGAAAAACTGCTGAACAATAACGAAAAATTACTGATGCACTGAACCTGAGAAGACACTATTTTCTCAAAATGACAAAGAAGTTGTAAACACATCAACATTTAAAGGAAATTTTATTACAACTTTTAGATTTAATATCTTCATTGGCGATATAGCTACATCGGCATGAAATAACCTCATATTCAGATATTCTAACTCGGCTCTCTTGGCCTTATCATCTCTGGGAAGGGGGAGGGGGGTCTGTAGTAGAGGTTTCAACAGAAAAGCTAGTATAAATTTGCAAATCCAACGGTGCTTACTTTAAATCTATGGAACAACAATCCATTCCATGGATCCTTGCTATCGATAATTCCTACGACCGCACTGCTGCTCCAGAAACACAATAACGACAATGTCTTTAAGGTGCGCCTTCTTAATGAATCCAATGAAGCTAGACTATGATACACTATCAATAAGTACACAATCCTCTTGTACACTACCTGATAGAGGTTGGAACTTAATCTACTGCACACAGATGAGATCTTTTTCCTCCTTTTAGCTATAATCCTTAGAGTATGGCATGAGTTTCACTTCCACTCAAAAATAAATTTCAAACCCTCGTCATCAAAACAGCAAGTGTCTTTTCCGCATTGGTAAGAGCACAATTACTCTACTGGCGTTGAATTCGTTTGCTTTATATTAGTAGATATATCAGAGTACTTTAACTTAGTCTACCATTACAGATGGAAATTCCATCCATGTTGTCTCACTAGTGGGCCCCACGCAAACTTTACTGCTATTTTCACCTGTTACTATTAGATACTGTTCAAGATGAAGGTCGATTAAATTTTTTGATTCTCTCATTCACTGCATTCAGTCTAGCGCCTCCAAAAATGTCAAACTACCAAAACATTGAGTCCTTTTCTGTACATTTTACGAAATCTGTAGCCATTCAAGCCAATGCATCGTTATTTAAACGGTATTAACATCACTGAAAGTCATGAAACTCTGTGTTGTCGCCCCCACAAACAACTTCAATTATTGTAGAGGAAAAACTTCACAGTAAAAAAAAATTTACCCGACACGCGTCCTCGACGAAATTAGTAGGGCTCTTTCGGTATTTTTTAACTCATATCATCCATCACATGTTATCAAGTCGCAGATCCAATCTAAAACTTAGACAATTTCCAAAGTGCATGGCAGGCAGTAGTCCAATCTTGACAACTGGTCCGATTAATAGCAACAGCATGCTATTATTAACCTTATAATTCATAAACCATGTACTTTCAAGGTAGACAACGTGTCAGTCGTGACTCTGTGGTCGTATATTTGCCTCGTAGGCGTATGACTGCAAGATTAATCCCAGCTTAGGTTGGATGGTGGTTTCTTCTTGGACGAAAAGGGAAACCTATCTAAAGAAAAGTTTAGCCTAATCTCAATTATTGCGTACAATGTCACCTGGAAGGACCTTTTCCGCATAACAAATTGCGCAGATTATCAAATTTGACAAACTAGGATGCTACTTCTCAGTGTACCCTAATAACTATTTAGCAGGTGCTACACGATTGAGTACACCTCATAACCAACCAACCGGATAACAATTACAATGGCAGGTGTGGTCATATTTAATTTAAAAACTTATCCACAGAATACCTAAGAAGTCACTGTAATAACATGGAATAGGACACAATTTAACTATGCAAGAAATGCACACCAACCTCTTCCTATGCGGAATTTGTACAATCCAAACTATGTACCTATGCGTGGTAATGAGATCCATGTGCTACTCTGCTAATCATCTACACTACATCCCAGTAAGAAGGTGGTGCAATTTGATATTGAAATTGCATTTTGCTCAAATATCCACAAGTGGAATTTGCGAAACGGAGAATCACCATATGTCAAGGCTTCCGTAAGTGCCCTGCTAGAGTTAAATATTAAAAATAACACATTACAACATATATGGGCAAAGACTTATCGAAAATTAACTGAGATTAACATCAGATACAAAGGGGACTGAATGAGTGAGTGCACATTGAAGATGCAAAATTTATTTGATGCATTTCTGCGTCGTCTTACTTAAAGTTCATCATTCTCATTTAAGTAGAAATCTGTTTACAAGAATCCTCATAATGTTTAACAATGCAAAACATTTAATGAAGATTTCCAATTGCATTCACAGCATATTAAAACAATAAAATTTTAACTACTATGGCATCACTTGATTAAAAAATCCTTATACTGTATCTGTTTGTTTTCACTGAACGTCAGATCCACCGACGAAGAAGCATACCAACAGCATCTATTAGTGTTTATATCTAAATGAAGTCGAGAAGATGCCAAAAATAATTTTTCCTATGACTTTAGTTGTACATGCATACTTAATTGAGCATGGGAAGCACGTAAACATAACAGAACTGAAGCTGAGGAGCATGGTTACATTTAAAGAGAGAAAGAGAGAGAGGAGAAGACGTCTGCTATAATTTACGTTACAACTACTGCAATGCAGGCATCACCTTAACAAGCGCTTGCCAGTCAATTTCTAGTCGCCAATCGCCAGAAATGGTCTTTTTCGATGGCTTATGATTATATCACGGAAGGAAAAACTACACCATATTTATCACTAGAGTTGCAAGCTGGAAGAAAAATACTTTTTTAGCTATCCTCCAAATGTTTCACCATATAAACCGTTAAACATCTTAAAAGAGCTCTTAGTGGATGATAATATACTTTGTGACTAAAACCTAAAACTACGCCAACCTAATTAATTAGTAGATATCTATCCATTTAACATTTTGAATAATGCATCCCCACTGTCCTGAAAAATTACAATAGGATATTATTAATAGGAAAGGAAATCTGGCTTGCGACGTCGCTTTTGTCAAATGATTAACTGTCTTCTCCAATGTAAATTCCAACAATTTACAGTATAGCTCAAAATTTGACTGCGCTATGCAGCAGGGGGTTGGAACACAACAAACTTTACATGCTCAAGAATCGGAATGAGGTGTAGCAAAGTCTTAATAAACTATGATCATAATGTCAACATTTCTTTTAAAGCATACTTGTAACAAAAATAGCTAATCACATATAAATAAATAGCCAAAACAATGCGCTATACACGATGCAGTTCAAAGTGGTTTACAACAACCTAGTCACGATGTTGAACTTCTCCTCGACAATCCAACAGCAGGACATGTGACAAGATGGAAGAGTTAGTTACGCTATTTTTGATACTGAATGTGAAACGTAATACACGTAGGAATAAGGAGTGGAGACCCACACAAACTTAGGCTTAGGCACAAAAGAGTTACACTGCAGACTGCGGTGGACATGAGCCTAGCGTAGGTTGAACAACGGTTTCATGATGGCAGTGTAGAATTGTCAATTGAGGCCAACGCTCTCAGGGGTCATGGCCTCTTTTTATTGGTTAGCTTCTATGGTAAGCTTAGTGGGTATCGTTCTGCTCAATATGCTGCATGGGAGCACAGAACGTAGAAATATTCGCTAATGCGTCAAACCACTTTCCTTGACACACTATTGTAAATTTGTCAGTTGCTATTTTCAATGTAAGTGCAATTAGACATCTTACATTTGGATGCAGCCCTTAATAGTGGCATTAAACTCTTTAAATCTTTTTCAACCTCACAACTAAAGGAGTAAATTGAAATTGTGGTTTTTCTCGAAATTTCCTTTAGTTGTTATCATTATAGCGCATTTCCATGACAAAAAACTTCCTTGTTAATGTGACAAATGACATGAAGACAAATTCTGAAAAAAAAAGCATATCATCCAATGCCTCAGTATACCCTGTCCTGTTCTAGTGTTTGCTGCTGCATAAAATACAACATGACAATAAAGGAATTTTTTGTGCTTAACCTCAGATTCTGCCTTCAAGTTATCTCGCTGAACGATACTTGGAGTAGTAGAAGAACCCAAACTTCACCCATATCGAAAAAAGATGGGGTAATCAAGGTATAACACTACATATGAAAGACTTGATGATTTTTTTCTACAAGCTGATCATTTTCTCCATACATTTCCACATCAATCCATTCATTTCCAATTACAAATGGTTTATCTAACACAAATACGGAAGAAAACCATCATTGTTTGCTCTACAATGTTGTAACAACTGTACAGTATTCATTTTCCTGTATCAGAGCGTATTGAACGAAACCTAGTCTTAAAATACAAAAAAAAATGAAATAAGGTCACAGTCGCACTCCGCATTCTGCGTGTATATATAAAGAAACGAAGGTCATGACAAACTATTGCACACGGGCAGAAAATCAATCTTGGGGTAAATTCTCATATATTTTCATCGTGAAAAGAATCTCCTACTGCAATGGCTGTGGGATGAATATCTAACTACAATCACATCATGTCAAGATATGCAACAAAGTATTATATAACCAATATTAATAGAAGAGAACGGTACTTAAAAAAATTTTGTACTCCATCCAAAAGACCTCTTCCTTGCAACTGAACACATGTATAGCACAACGCATATACAGTAATTTTAAAATATCAACAGTGCGTTCAAAACATTTTTGTGCAAAAATATGTCAGTGCTTTAATGGAGGAGGGGGAGATGTTTCAGAGCCTGCACTCTCTATCCCTTTCCATGTTTAGAAACTCCATCAAAAACACAAAAGCTCAACTGCGAACAACTCCTAACACACGTACGAATGTCTCATCTTGCGGAGATCAAATGCATCAAAAATATTCTCAACACTCTGCTGTTCCTCTAAAGGACATACACGATGAGGTCATTGGACCGCAAGAACTAAAGACTAAAAATACAATATCCAAATCCTTGAAAAGAAACGCGAAACTAATGTTAACAAATATAAATATAGTAGCACAATATATTGCCTCATTACAGAAAAGCAAAAAACAAAGTATTGTCAAACGCTATAATGAAGCTTACTTACAGGGAGCATAGTACGAAAAGTTTATTAGTTTCCGAGGCCTAAGATACATTAAACAAAAAGAGAAACAGGAAAAAACAACACAGACTAAAATCCTACAGGCATTAGACTATCAACTGTTAGTTTGTATCAATAAGAATTTCATCTTAAACGTTTATTCTTTAAATTTATTAAAACCATAAACTCGGACAAGCAGAAGCATGGATGTTAACATGCAGCCCAACCAGCCAGGTATGAATGGTCCCTTACACGGAATTTAGCCCAGATAATGAGCGAGACAAAAAAAACATATCTCTCTTCAAACTTTGCTAAAATTCTTACGAATAACAAACAATTCCTTGTTCGGCAGGGTTATTAAACTGTGGATGGTAGAACAGTGCCACCACACTTGACACATATTTGACAACCTCAACTTATAGGAACGCCTAGCAACTAAAAACGCCCCTGTTGATGTCCGGCATTAATAAAAAACAATATATTGTCTAAAAAAACGCCAGACATTTGACTTATTGGAGAAACTTCGTTGGCACCACGAGTTCTGAAAATACCGAAGATCAAGGTATCTGAGATCCTAAAGTAGTGCCACCTGTTACAGTGCAGAAATACTACAATGAAGACAGAATGTCACATAAAGAGAAACTCCACCCCTGACCTGAGAGTTGAAATACGAGCAACGTTCTGACGTCAATCAGTATGGGGAGGAGGTTATTTTGGCTTTGTTTGAAGATGAACTAAATGATGAAGTGGCTAGAACCCCTCAATAAACTTCAGCAAGACTTAAGCCTATCTATTTTGATAATGGTAGGCATACAAAGACTAAGACAAAGTTATCGGAGGAAAAGGATATTATGATATTTAGGGACTTGCTACAAAAACTTTGTCCAAAGGAAGGAATCTTGGAGCAAGCCTTTACCGGAGAGCTACAACTGCGAGTAGGCATTTTGTTGCAGCTACAAAAGGTAAAGAATGGTAAATTATTATTATGGAACTACCCAACGCTAACAACTATTTCAAGAGACCAGAGATGGAAAACCAATCAAAGAATAATGTCAGAAACATTCGAAACATTTACTAGGGAAATAAGTATCCTCAGAAGAAACAAGTTCCTGGTTAAAAAGAGATTTCCCAGTCGGCCTTAAGAGTCATCGATTAGTCTGCGCAGAGCCTCTACCTGTAACATTAAGGTATTCCGAACACGTTGTTGAATTTTGGTTTGTCAGTGTCGGATAAAACCAAACCTTCAGAGTCACTATAAGCTAGAAAATGTATCACGCAAATAAATACCAAAAGAAATTTGATAAGAAAATCAATGTTTACGATCAGGTCACTGGAAGTCAGTTAAAACAAGAACCAACCAGTCATTTTACGTACTGACCATGAATTCCTTCTCCACACCCTTCAGATTTTACAACTATCCTCTGATATTCTACTGCGCTACACATCAAATATATCGACATCTGAAAACCGTCAATGAATTAATATATTATTATTTTTCAAATTTTAACCGCCCCTTCACTTATGATAAGTTTATATTTGTTCTATTGTGTTCTCACTCCTACATGCGGTACTCTCACTCCTACCTCCGGCATACAGTGTATCATCAGCAACGGAGGTTTGTATAAAGATAACTCTTCTAGGAAACTATGGTATCAATTGATGACGCCAGTGGTAGGTATATTAACAAAAAACGACGTATTATAAAAGATTAATCAACAGTGAAATATAACATGGCATATGCATGGGGAAATCAACTATCATTAACATCGTTCTCAAGGTATCCCTGATAACGCCGCCTACTACAACGCCCAAACAAGTAAACCGTAAAGCAGATTCAAATCACTGCCTTTATTTCACTCGCAATTACCATACGGCCCTTCCTAGTTCGCGTGGGCCATGAATCGGGTATATTAATATAAGATACAAGTGGACTCATAATGATATTTAGATACTCGTCATTATAGACAATGCTTCAACTTTCAAACGTCAAATAAGTTTATTTTTCACGCATCTAATTCACAACGGCCCCAGGCTGAAAGAATAAACCGGTACCCCAAAAGATGCGGCTTCCAAACGCCAGAATAGTAACTTTTATATTGCAAAAGGCCTTAAGATTTTATGATGGATAGGAAACCAATTATGGATATGCAAATATAAAAATATACGAAAGTTTCGGGGTCAGGATAACCTTCAAACCTTAAATAACATAAGGTCCGTTCGGGGTTCTATACCCGGCCTTACTGGCTTATATGGAAATTCGGCAAGCTGCGTAGTTTTAATGCAGCCTCTGCATTAAAACTGACGGGGACAGTGGACGGGGGTTCTAATAACCATTGTAGTTGAAGGACCCTAAAACACCAACGAAACTGAAATTCAACACCAAATATAACAAGGCGCATTTTGCTTATTTTTGTAGGCTGAGATATATATATATAATCAGCAGTCCTCATGATACAAATAACAATTCTTGAATTAAAGCCATTTTCAATTATCAAAAATTGACTTGGAAGCAACCACGATGACAACATCAACAAAAACTACAGCATGCAAGGGCTTTTCTTCCAACGTCAACATCTTGTCCTGCACTTAATTTGGGTTTCCAATATCCTTGACATGCCTGATAACAGAATGAAGACCGATTCTAAACGTCTATTTATACCCGTTTTTACCCTTGTCACTTACTTATTTACTTTCGTAGGCGTTAGCAACGTTTATAAACCCATTTTATATATCGTATATTTGCAAATTATTTGCAAATAAAGCATAGTCTGACTCAACTGTCGCGTTTACAATTATGCTGTAATAGTGAGCAATATTTTAAATTAAAACGAGCAGAAAGTACCACATCAATACCGTATTATTCGATGGCGCAAATACGCAGGTAGGGGTTAGCAAAAATAAAACATTAATCAAGGATGGCAACCATGCACGCAAAAACCATTAAGCAAGGCTACAATAAATTTGTTAAAATTTATCACGTTTGCATCAACAAACAGTCTGCATATTGAGTAACATTATTTTTTTTTGGCTTTTATAAATGAAGGCTAACTGGAATGTTGCTACGTCTATAGTGGTCAAGTTATAAACCAACCAATCCTATCTCCACTAACGGCTACCACACTAAGACAACGATCATCACAAAGTCGCCATATAATCAGGCTAAGTGCGGTTGAAATGTGACGCTGTAACACTAAATACCACATTTCTGGGATGGAGGGAATAGCGTAATAATAATCTAACAGCCGTGAACTCACGAGATAATTTTCTGTTAAAATTAATCTCATTATGAGTACTACTATCAGTATGCCAAAGGTTACCAGCTAAAATTCAATTAGCAATAAATCCTCTTATCGACGTGACCACTCATTAAGCTTCATGTGATAATGATATGCATGAAAATAAATGTCTGAGAAAAAAGTTCAAAACAAATTAGTTTTAGCGTCTTTCGCAAAACAAGCAACTCCTAACCATTTTCCCGCCTATGGCTGGCTCGGGTATCCATCTTGTCCTTCTGAATGGGTACAAGGGTGTTATACTGGATAGTGTTTTTTCTGCAGCCGGCTGTCAGCCAAAGCTGCAACTTTATCGTCGGCCTACTGCTCGTTGGCGCACTCCACCGACGCCAGGAAGCCACACAGGACCTCGGTTTTACTTCTCATCCGAAGGAAGGCGTACTTGGGGCCTTTCTCTCACCCGAAAGAAGCCAACCCATCTCGGTCTATTATCATTCCTAGACCCACTGACGCAGTTGCCCAGCATGCTACCTACTGCGACACTGAAGCGGGTTTTAGTGTCTTTCGCATCTTTAGTGTCCTCTGCACCATGCTAGAGAGGGTTCATGAAGAGACCAAAAGGCAGGATGATATCGGGAACTTATGGGTGAACTGATAAACTATTAGTGGCCTCATACGTCTCATTATTCCGAAAAAAAGGGGTTCATTGTAAGCTAACATACTCAGGTTTAAAAACCTTGTTGCAGCAACCAATAACCCATGCATCAAGTTTTTATGTTAAGTAGAACGAAGTAAAACCTAGAATAACTTTTTTTCCAAGGCGTCGCAAAACCTGGAGCGGGCCTTGAGTAGAGCCATCAGCTTCATTCTAATATGTAGTCAGTCACCAATTGGTTTAGTTTGTTTAATTCTTTAATGTCAATCTGTCTTTAATATCATTTTGTCCCAAGTACCAAGAATACCCATCTCCATCTGGACTCACTTTGAGCTTCTTCGCCTGGAAGAAATCGCCGATATTAAACAAGCCTGCAACAATTCGTACCGGGATTACACTTCTTAATCACCCAAGTATAGTTCTTACATTCATTTAAATTTTAAACATCGGTAATATAAATGATTAACATTAAATCGCCCATTATTTTCTCTACTGAAGCTATGTCTCATCCAGTTCTGGTGTCAGTGGCAAGTCTTAGCATATAGTTTGAGTTTAAATAATTTCTTAATCGAGTTTCGCTACTAACTCTCCTCCCTGACTATCTGCTAAATAAACGACGTGCGGCAATGACGACACTTCACTTAAATGAGTTTATGCGGAGTTTCGCAGCGCAATCCGTACTGCAACATCACGTCACCAATACGGTATGGCGAGAAGCATTTCAAGCATCAACAAGGTTGTCTACAACTCTGTTTTTATCCGCATAGAATAATGTATCGCATTATAAAGGAAAGATAAGCTTCAGATTTCAGCTCACAAAACACCTACAGCATCACCTATTTTCAAAATATCGCACATTTAACTTTCACAAGGACGTATTAAACTATTAATGAAAATTATTTCTTATCAATAATCGATTTTAACAAAACATCATGTAGGCTCCAGGGTAGGGTAGAATATATAAAAGTCCATCCCATCCCTTCAAGTCAAAGGAGACGACAAAAGGGGCCATGACATTCGGTCAGCACCCAATCATGTAAACCACCGTCCAACAACTCGACCGCGAGTTCATTTCCTTTCGTCTCCCTCTTCATCTTCTTATCCTGCCAGCTTTTTTTTTCTCTTTCTCTCCCACTTTACATTTTCGTCCAGCTTTTATCATCCCCTTCCTGTCTGCCTTACTTTTTTTTTTACTTCCTTCATTCTTGCCGTTTCTACTTGGCCCTCCCAAACCCATGGATATAGGACCATGACGGAGGCTGAATATGTGCATTAAAGAACAAGGCACCAGTTCTACGATAGAGATGACCTCGAAAAAATTATCATACGACTACTGCAGTGAATTAATTAAATTACACCAAGTGAGATAAAAATTAGGTGGCTATCCATGAATTAATATTTAAAAGTTACTCTGCAGACAACCTCTTTAAAAAATATATAGTTCTGGGGCATGACTTTAAATACAAATTTAAAAAAATTAAAGTATAATCATCTTATAAAGTTAAAATAGCTAAAAAATCTCCTTCAAAGGTCACCTTCACCTATTTTCAGTTTCCTCGTTTTCTGTGTAATTTATGGCGGTCTACAATAATGGTAAAAAAATAATTGGAGTTATAAAAGTGATTTATGGCTAGATGAATCAGTAATTAATTCATGCCATCATTAAGATTTAACCTTTAAGTGCCATATAATGATCCTCTCACGTATGAAATACTAGACGAAAGTCAAATTAAAAAAAAAGCTGCTGACAACTGCGGAACTGACCACTGCATTGACCGCTATACAGATGCTTTTGTGAGTGCCACCTCATGTAAGATGCGATATTGTTATAAAAGCAGAAATGCGTGATCGCCTTCAATAATTAATCTCATAAATTCTAAGGAAGGGCTTTCCATCATCATTTCTTCCAAACCTTATAATCACGATGTACTGCTACCTAATGAGGAATCCCTCCAGATTTTATCCCTGATTTAGCATCTATGTCTCTCTTTCTCTCTCGCTGCCAATTCTTTACCTAGCAGAAGAAATTCAACTTCAGCGCAACACATGTCTTTAAAAAACAGGAAACTCTTGAATATCATTTGTTCTAAATAATAAGAGTCGTCCAGTCCAGCGTTCCTCACCTTCCTCGCGTGATGATATTCCGGGGCCCGGAACCCTTAATTTCTCCGTCACTCTTCAACAATGTGACTACATAAAAAAAGCTTATTTTCACAATGTCCCGCAGAACTCCTAGAGAATTTTCACAGAACCCCGGTTAAGAAATGTTGATCCAGTTATAATAGCATAAGCATCTACAAGTGATCTAAAGATGGTGCAAGAATACAAAGCAACTAACATACTAACTCCTGCCCCTTTTCCCGCCTATGGCAGGGTCGGGTACTCATCTTGTACCTCTGAATGGACACAAAGGCGATAATATTGGACATGGTTTTCCCACAGCCGGTTGCCGACCAAAGCTACTACCCCCTTGCTTATTTATCGTCGGTCTACTGTTCGTTGAGAAATTCCACCGACGACGGAGGGGGGGGGGCGAGCTCTTACACCTGGAAATTTTGCCTATCTACCGGTTGCATAGTAGAGAGGATGCTTTTACGTGCAACTGCCATAGGTACATCACAGCGGATCCCGGTTTTACTTCTCATCTGAAAGAAGGCGAACTCGGGGCCTCTCTCTCGCCCGAAAGAAGTCAACCCAATATCGAACCTAGAACTTCTGGCGTAGTTACCGAGCGTGCTACCCACTGCACCACCGAGGCGTTCCAAAGATGGTGCAAGAATATTTACCCTAAAAAGTTCAATCATCTTTCGGAATAATCATTGATAAAACTAGGTACTACTTCACAGGCTCCTATGTAACAGAAACTGGATTGTAGATTGCCCTCCGTGTACAACTCCACACACGTGTAAGTGATTGGCCAACTGCGTACTTACGTCTGACGATATAGTTCAAAAATACACGGTCTCGGTCATTTTGTCCAGTTTTCCCTTGTAGAGTCTCAATTCCTATTATTTATGAAAGGTGCCCTTCATTTCCTTGCCAGCTCCCTTAACTTCCTCATTAGCATTATCATGTTCTCACGCCTAGGTATGTGCTCTCTACTCTTCCCAAGGACTATTTCCCCATATTTCGAAAGTTTTATTGTCACTTTGTCACACATTACATTTGCAATATTTTTCACTTTCAGACAACCTCTTCCTCAACGTTTTGTGAGAACTCATCTACTTTGATGGACAGTGTTCCCACCTAGGGCTACCTGCTTCCACCGCCACTGATCTGTCACGCTGCCCTCTTTCACCAACATCCTTTAGAAAACAGCAATCCATTACATAAAATATCTACAACAGACCTAATGCTAACTAATGAGGAAGTCTAAATTAGTGAGATGAAAGAGTTCGATAACGCTTAATTTCACGTTTTGTAAATCTTAAGACTAACAGGCTACAAATCATACAGATTCACTACATATATACAATAAAGCAATAGCCTCATTTGCCATAGGCGCTAGGTTGTTCTCAGTAACATTTTATGCCCATCAATTGTTAAGGATCAACTTTAAATACTGCTGCAAACATAACTTACTATCAGCGATGGCACAAAACCTCAACAACCTTTAAAATTACATTTGTAAAACAACCTGCATAACAATGCACCTGTTTCGATTATTAGATTCTTAAATGAAACGCAGTACATGTCATATTTTTCTGCAATGCGAAACACTTGCGCTAAATTAACAATGACTACCTAATAATCTGCTTTATCGATGAAAATTAAATACTTTATAATACGACAACAGAAAAGGTGCAAACAATTGTACGATTCTATTCTGTAGGAAAACTGTATCATTTTACTCTACGAAATTGCAAATATGATGCAACTTTAAAACTAATTTAAGCATCATTTCTTTTTTTGTTGTTAATACAATAAACCAATAATCTTATAATAATATAATCTACCTAAATTTAATAATTTATATTAATAACAACTTACCTCTGGCTGATAACTTTTTAGTATTGATAATTTTGGCAGCAAATTCTAATCCTGTTGATTTTTGTACACATCTCCTAACAACCGAGAAAGCACCTCTGCGAGAAAAAAAATATTTCTTTTGCAGATATCAACAAGAAATTTGGCGGCTTTAATATTAGATTTATCTTAATTAGTATGAAGTATTTACTGATTGTTAAATTGTTTTTCTTGGATCTAATGACTCTTTACTCGGAAGACATATCCAAGGAAACAGAAATTTTGCAAGAAAGGTTCATCGTTACAATGGAATTAGGTAGTTGTTTACAACTGATCTTATTACAGTTATGATTTTTTTTAAAGATAAAATAAATGATTCATTCCTTGAATTCACCAATAATCCTACATACTACTGTATAGGTTATTGGATTAAATAACATTTCGAATGATATATAAGAAAGAGTGAGAGCATTTGCGTACAAGTTACAAATAGGCGCATTATGATTTAATTTATATTGACAGTCCAAATGTAAAATATCTACTCGGCTTGGACTCAATCGCGCAAATGAATTAATGATACTGAGAGTCGAGCAAAATAAAATGCTCAAGTACACGCGCAAACCACGTCTATCATGTTTTCAATAATTTTACTAACTTCCAAAATACATTTCAATAACAGGCATCTATAATATGCTTAATATACTCAATGCCGGTAAGCCCACTTTCTTACTCGCCATAGCAAGTGAAAAGGTGGCCGGCCAATAACGATACTGAGTAAAATTAACACAGATTACAGTTTCCCCTTGTACTGCTTTTATCTGATCAATGATGGAACTACACAAAACATTCATTAATCGCTGTTCTAATTCGCAGTTTTGAAATTAGAAAAACGGGCGTTAAAATAGAATTAGAAATGTCGTTATCATGAACTGAGTTGCTTTTAAATTCAGCATCAATAATAGATTCAGTTCATTTGGGGCACTTTATGATTATTGTCCACCTAAGAATATTATTTCCCTGGTTTTCCATTGGAAAGCAAGCACAATTCACCCATAAGCAGGTCTCTTACTACCTTACAAAAATAGGCAAACTGCTCGTGGTACCGTTCAGATACGCTATCACGAACAACACACATAAATATGAATACCATAGAATAAAAATGATTAGCTCACAGAAAGAAATGCCATGATGCGCATACAAGCAATCAGATGTCACACATTTTCTTTTATAAAACGACACCAACGGACAAAATTAGCCACACTTACTTTCCTAATTCTTCTTTCAGTTCATAATTATCGCTAAATTTTGTAGACGATGCTGGGGCGGCCATATTGATGTAAATGACGGTGATGAAGATGAAGATAAAATCTCGCAGAGTCGCGACCGTCGACGAGAACTAGTTCAGACGTGCTTTGCTTTTGATGTTGCAGGCGTTCCGCATTAGTGTGCTGTGTCTATTTCTATTCTCCAATCATCTATACAAATGAAATCGCTGTCGTCATTTCTGATCACTTATTTTGTAAAAATTTAAACATTAACCATGTGTAAATTTCTTTTAAGTAATATGATGCAATTAAAAATTGTTATATCCCACAGTTTGAAATGTAGTTACTATGTGGCTTAGCCACGGAGACTCCCTTCAAAGCGAAAAACCTCCTCGCAATATGTCCCGACACAATTAAATGTCTTACGAAGAAACACTATCAAGCAGAATGTGACTGAATAAAAATATATCCAACACCATAAATGATCTATTCACGAACTTGAATTCAAGATATAGCCTAACTCCTTCCTATAATTTATATTCCAATCTTTTCCTCACTAAACGCAAAGAAGTCTTTCACACGGTTATTTCAAGAGTAGCGTCGCGAAGCATTTCCGTGTTGGAAGTTGCGTGGCAACTAAATAATTTAATAAATATGTTAACTTTCTATTTCACGAAAGACTACTTTTGATAACAAGAGTACAAAGTTTTACGCAGAACAAATCTGACGTTGATTAAAGCGTTGTATTGTTAACATCGACACAATTTCAACAGAGGCGCGACGTGCACTTGCCTGCAAGCTGTCGCGATTATCAAGTTTATCAGCTTTGCGCATGTTCAGGTTCTTGGACAATCCATGAATTACATGTGCTCTTCTCCGAATATTGACTATTACATTGCTTCCCGTCACATAACAGGATACGATCTCTTTCTTTCTCCACTTGGTCATTCTGAAAATGCTCCTTTGAATCTTTCAGAAACTGTAAACACTACCGCTGGTGATGAAAACCAGCCCATGTCCCCTACCACCTATTGCTGGTTGACGTTTTTAAACAGACGTATGACGAACTGATGCAACACGAGCGGGCGAATGTATGGCTCTTACACGCGTTTGTTTTAGGGCCCAAAATGGATACTAATGTAGCCTAAACACGTCTACACTGTTACAACGAATGGGTATCAGCAGTACCCAGTGTTCCCAAGCGGTCACCCATCCTAGTACTATCTGGGCTTACGTTGCTTAATTTCGGGTTGATCGGTCCAACGCAATGCGACCGCTCCTCTCCCTTACACCCGGCATCACACCTTTACTTTATCTGCAGCCATTGTGAAAGAGACCACTTGCTCCATCCAGGATTGATGGTCTACTGACGTCACTCTGACTTGTCGCCTCAATCCTGAGAGCGGGATCCCAACACGTTGGTTCGTGTTACCAAGATTCGAGACTTTTATTTTGGTAAACTTCATATGTAACGACAACCCATCTAAAAGGCGATAATTTCGTGGGCCTCACTCTAGAGGAGATAAAACTTTCTGGATACGCGTTAAGTCAAGTTCAACATAAGGCTATGCTTTGAAGGAATCTCCGACATATTGTGTGGATAGCCCTAAAATCTGAGCATGCGCGTAGGGCTAAGCGTGATTTCTAACTACACATAGGAAATAAGTGACTCGATAGGGGCGCGAATTGTATACTGCCAGTGTGACGATTTATAAATGTAATGAGGTGTTTTTAATGTCTTAAAAATGCCAAGAGACTCCCGGTAAGACATGATATTATGAATTAACCACTTATTCTTTAACATTTATATCCTACCATTTTTTGAGATGCCGTTTAGTAGAATATTGTGTAGCCTGTGTAGTTAGTGAAACTTCACTGACAATCATTTAATGTGAACTGGATGTTGATCCTGTCTCGGAAAAGCTGGGATGCTGAGAGGGGTATACCGCTGAGAGGCATTAAATGCTTGTAATTAGTAATTGCTCTTAAGAGCTACTGCACATTTTATGTTCTTTCTACAAATAGTTTAATGCATTTTTCTTATACGAGTATCTTTTAAGTCACATTGCATGGCCTTATTCTTTAAGACACTATCGGAAGAGATCTCGGTCAAGAAGTTCGTCAGAGAGTGATCGGGATAGAGACAGAGACCGGGACCGCGACAAAAGAAAATCCCGGTCACGAAGCCGGGACCGTAGTTACAGATCAAGAAGTAGAGAAAGGCGGCGATCACGAAGTCGTGAACGTCGCCGTTCGCGTTCACGAGATCGTGAACGAAATCGAAGACGGTTAGTATTTAATTATTACTAATACCTTGCTGCATGAAATTTTCTCGAATAGCCTAAGAGTTTCCCATTAGGAGCAGATCTAGAGAGCGAGACAGGGATAGAGATAGACGAAGGCGATCACATTCACGTAATAGATTGAGACGCTCAAGATCAAGAGACAGACGATCTCATAGCGCTGAAAGGTAATTTCCAGCAATGAAAATATTTAGTGGTTATAAGCAATACTTTAAAACAATCAAATACCATTTATCAAGGCATAGAAGATCAAGATCTAAAGTACACGAAAAAGTAGAAGAAGAAGTCAAGAAGAAAAATGATGTAAAAGAAGTGAAAGTGAAGGAAGAACCTTTAGTTGATAACGTAGATCAGGCTCAAATTGATAAGGTGACTACTACTTCACTTTATGAAAAGTGTCTTTCTAATTTCTTTCTAATGGGATGAAAGTAATGTCTGCAGGAAGCAGAGCAAAAAAGCCTAGAACTTGAAATGCTTAAAAGAAGGGAAAGAATTGAGAAATGGAGAGCTGAGCGAAAAATGAAAGAAATGGAAGAAAGTGGAGGTAGTGCTGCGCAGCTGGTTATTTTACCACCTACAAAGAAATGGAGTTTGGAAGACGATGAGGACGAAGACCTTCCTATGCCTCAAAATAATGAAGTAGACGAGAAAGATGACGATATAATAAAAGAAGAAGCTCAACCTGTAGACGAGAATGAAGTTGATCCATTAGATGCGTATATGCAGGTTTGTTACACCTTCTGAATCGCAGTTAAAATTATTGTTACCATCATATTTAAAGGTTGTTATTCTTAGGGAGTTCAAGAAGAAGTGAGACAAATAAATATAACAGATATGAAAAAAGCTGGAAAAGCCATGCCACCTGCAACAAAAACTGAGGTGTGTTAACATTTACTTCCAAAACTACAACGTATACGCGTTGCACGTTGTGCATATTAATGTGATATAAATGCAAATTCGTCTTCGTTTTTCAGGCTCCAAATAAAAAGGTAATGGTTCTTTCAGGAATTGCTAAAAACAAAATTGCCAAAAAGAAGGGCGAGTTAATGGAGCAAGATCAAGATGCTTTAGAGGTAGTTACGGCATGAAGGATGTTTTATCATGTACTTTGAGCAGTCAGAAACATGCACCTTATTCTGTTTAGTATTCATCGGAAGGGGAAGGAGAAGATTTACAATCGGCAATGTCTGGCTTACAAGGAAAGCAAAAGAAACTTTTAAAAGCAATTGATCACACTACTGTTGAATATCCACCATTCCGTAAAAATTTTTATGTAGAAGTTCCAGAAATTGCAAAAATGACTCCTGAAGGTGAGCATTGGTTTCAATTCAATTGTGATGCCAAAAAAATTATTAATAAAGCAAAATTTCAGAGGTGGAAGAATATCGTTCTGAATTGGAAGGAATAAAGGTCCGAGGAAAAGGTTGCCCAAAACCGATTAAAACTTGGGCGCAATGTGGTGTCAGCAAAAAAGTTCTCGACATACTCAAGAAGTTAGTAATTTTGTTGTATTGATTTTTCATCATATCAACTTTGCTTCAATAATAAATGTATTCTTAGACAGAATTATGATAAACCTACGCCAATTCAGAGTCAAGCTATACCAGTTATCATGTCAGGACGGAATATAATTGGTATAGCAAAAACCGGAAGTGGAAAAACTCTTGCATTTCTTATTCCCATGTTTCGACACATTCTGGATCAACCACCATTAGAAGATAACGATGGTCCAATTGGTTCGTTGATAATGTTTAATGAATTTTAATTAACTTTGAAATAATGTAATGTACAATGTTCTTATGTATATTTTTTATGAAAGCGATCATTATGACACCCACCAGGGAACTTGCAATGCAAATTGGAAAAGATTGCAAGAAATTCACGAAATCATTAAATTTAAGGGTAGTGTGTGTGTATGGTGGAACTGGAATATCTGAACAAATAGCGGAACTTAAAAGAGGAACGGAAATTATTGTGTGCACGCCGGGAAGAATGATAGACATGTTAGCAGCTAATAGTGGTTGGTTATGAAATCCATTTGGATGACTTTTGTTGTGACAATCAGTGTTGGACTGGAAAACAAATGAGTGCCGGGAAATCAAGATCAACAATTCACCACTTTCCCTCTGAACTTTTACATTATGAACCGTTACTCGTCCCTATTTTGCAATGACCCATGAAGAAATATCCCGGCGTCTCACCAAACCAGTCCAACTCTAGTGACTTAGCAGTGAAACTTTTTACATTCAAATGTATCATTTAGGAAGAGTTACAAATTTGAGACGTTGTACTTACGTTGTTCTTGACGAAGCAGATAGAATGTTTGATATGGGATTTGAACCTCAAGTGAGTAATGCCATTAACTGTCAACCATAATCACTATGTAGAGATCTGAAATCACTTCTTTCTTCAACTAGGTAATGCGAATTGTTGATAATATTCGACCGGACAGACAAACTGTTATGTTTTCAGCAACATTTCCACGGCAAATGGAAGCACTTGCTAGAAAAATATTGAACAAACCAATTGAGATTCAAGTTGGTGGTCGTTCTGTAGTCTGCAAGGATGTTGAACAACATGTGGTAATGTACTAACTTCCAATTTACTGTCGATGTTGAGTCAAATGCTGTATTTTTATGATATTGATATTTATTGCTTTTAGATTGTTATAGAAGAAGAACAGAAGTTTCTCAAACTTTTGGAGCTTCTTGGTTACTACTGGGATAAAGGAAGCATACTTGTATTTGTAGATAAACAAGAGCATGCAGATGGACTGCTTAAAGACTTAATGAGAGCATCTTATACTTGCATGTCTCTTCATGGAGGCATCGATCAGTTTGATCGTGATAGTACAATAGTTGACTTTAAAGCTGGAAAAGTGAACTTATTGGTATGATTTGCAATTATGCTTCTGGTATTATCTAATATTGCTCTTCGGAATATTTTTTTTTAAAAATCTGAAATTTATACAGGTTGCTACATCAGTAGCAGCTAGAGGATTGGATGTGAAGCACCTTATATTAGTAGTTAATTACGATTGCCCTAATCATTATGAAGACTATGTGCATCGTTGTGGGTAAGTGCAAAATATTAATATATTAATACCGGCAAGTAAGTTTCGATAACACACCTTCGTTGTCACCACGTAGACTCTTCGTGACTCTTTAACTTGATTTTGTTTTAGTCGCACAGGAAGGGCTGGTAATAAGGGATTTGCTTATACTTTCATCACCCCAGAACAAGAACGATATAGTGGTGATATTATTAAAGGTTTGGAATTGGCTGGTCACGAAGTCCCCCCTGAGCTACAAAGTGTATGGGAGAGCTACAAAAGTAAACAGGAGGCAGTAAGTTAAACTTACAAATTCTGCTAAAGATGTGATGATAAAATTCATTGATAAAATTTTCTCTACTTCGAAGGAGGGAAAGAAAGTTAAAGGAGGCAGCGGTTTTAGTGGTAAAGGTTTTAAGTTTGATGAAGCAGAGGCTCAACTTGCGAATGAGCGAAAAAAATTCCAGAAAGCTGCTTTGGGTCTTCAAGATTCTGATGATGAGGATGCTGAAGACGATGTATGTAAAAATGCTTGTTGATCATTCAGAATAGATCCTCTTGCATCAAGTGTCTTATATAATTTTATGGGTTTCCAGATTGATCAACAAATTGAAACTATGTTGGCACCTAAAAGAAGGGTAAAGGAAGTGGTAGCACCAGTTGCTCCCCAGCCTGCAGTGACTACAGCAGTTACTGTGCCATTAAGTACAAATACTGAAAAATTAAAAATAGCAAAGATGATGGCGTCACGCATAAATATGGCAAAGAATTTAGGTCCAGAAGCAAAGGTTGTTACCCAACAAGCTGCAGAAGCAATTTTGAAGGGCGAAATATCATCTCAACAGACCATCTCAGTAAATTTTATGTCTAAAAATTTTAGGAGTATTACTCTCACTTTCAGAAATTCTTAGACTTGCATTGTGTTTTAGGCTAAAACAATGGCGGAACAGCTAGCGGAGAAGTTGAATGCTAAATTGAATTATCAGCCGAAAGGAGAAGAGGACGGTAAAGAGGATGAACCTGTTGAGACTTTTAAGAAATATGAAGAAGAACTGGAAATCAACGATTTTCCACAACAAGCCAGATGGAGAGTTACGTCGAAGGTAATACTATGTTTTAAAACGAGTTTTTTCATCATTATGATGCTTAGTGCACTACCTATTGAATGTGTATTAATATTTGTCGTTCAACATAATTCCTAGGAAACAATGGCACAAATTAGTGAATATTCAGAGGCTGGTATCACTGTTCGAGGTACGTTTTATCCATCAGGAAAAGAGGCCAAAGACGGAGATCGAAAACTCTATCTAGCTATTGAAAGTACAAGTGAATTAGCAGTTTCCAAGGCGAAAGCTGAAATAACGCGTCTTATCAAAGAAGAACTTATCAAATTGGTAAGTTTTGATCTTTTTCCTTTGCCTTGAGAGAATTGTGAATTACAGTATTTTAAGATTGTCCTAAATTGCATTTTTTCAGCAAACGACTTACCATCCTAGTAATCGTGGCCGATATAAGGTCCTTTAAGATAAATTGTGACATAACAGTTTAAGAAATTTACCATTGGATTTTTAATGCTCCACAATAAATATTATCTTACTAATTTCTTCGTTTGAAATAATGCTAAGTTTCTCACATTTTCTTCTGATGTCTATAAAAATTTAACAACAGTACATTTATTTTCAATTTCTAAAATGAAATTTTCTTGATAGAAAGAAAGCTTAAGAGATGCAAAAACGCTATTTACAACGTTAAAAAAATAATTAATACATTTTTAATACGTAAATGTAGTACTAGCACTATTTTCGTAAATATCAACTGTTATTACCTGTACATCTTTAATTCGGACGAAACCATTTAAGTAACATTACTCCACATAATAACTATTTTACACGTATATCTGAAGAACAGAATTCATCAACAAGGCACGCTCGCAAGTGGTTTCGTTTGAAGCAACATGACTGGTCCACCCAGGTATTTTAATGCCCAGTTCTCATAAAAGAACTATGAAAGCATTAATGTGCTTTCTGAACCTTAGAATACAAACGTTTCTAAACTAAACTTCATTCACGAGTCTGGATACGGAATGAAATTCAGTAAGTTGATCTCTACACATCAAGGAAATTCAAACTGAACTTCAGGAATGTATGGAAGACACTGCAAAAAGTAGGGGGAGATCACTTTGGTCGAGTCCTAAATCACAGGCCACCTTTTGCACGTCACTGGAGTGGTTATCCAAAAAATGTTCTGCCAACAGCCTGCTTTTGAAGTAAAATTCTTGCAAACGATCTTCCAAATGCATTAAGCACTGTAAGTTTAAAAAATGACTTAATACTAGCTATAAATCGTTCTCTTCAATGTTACGAACAAGTAGCCCCTACAATTTCTTGACAATTGTCCACACCCCCAATAAGGATAGTCATTTAACAGCGTACGGATATTCATAAAAAAATCCCCTATCACTGCTTGCCTTGCACAGATTATTCAACATCTCAATGCCTAATAACAGTTTCAATGTCTTAAGTTCATACTTACAAATTCTGGAGACATTTTCAATTTCCAGAGATGCAATAATGCTTCTGTCATTCCAACTATCAATTGAGACGGTGTTACTCTTACTCCAATTGGAAGGCTGTCGACGACATTAACTGCATGCCGACTAGAAACCAATTCTACAGTCCTAGGAAGAAAACAAATACTGGTCTTAGACAATCTCTAGAAATAGCCACAAAATACGCAAACGAAACCTAATTACCAGTTATTAGTATTGGCGATAATGCAAACAGCTTCTGCTATTGGTTCATCCAACACAGACATCTGTACAGTCATTCTTAGATCAGACATCAATTTCTCTCCAAATTTCACGTCTTTTGTTCCTTGCAACGTAAAATCTGACATGTAATGGTCCACATAATTGGCTAACAAAGACCAACCAAAACCTCTACAACATTCATTTACAATTTGTGAGGTTGGTTGTTTTGTCTCGGACCTGTAAAATGAAAACTTTCGAATTAGTAAATATATTTTCATCTTAATGCAAAGTGAGTCGGTAAATAGCACTCGGAATCGAGATCAATATTACGTAAAGAACTATGTTACTCCAAGGCAATACAAACAAATATACCACAATTCTGTAAAGCAATATTATGATATAGTCAATGAAGAGCATGACGATACGAGTGCAGCCAATGCAAGATATTGAAATATCAGATATGCTTGAGATAGCAAATCGGCATGGTTGCTAGACCAAGTGCTCATAACTTTTTTCACCTGTGTATCCCTTTGTAGGGAGCAAAGTAACATTTCGTTGATCCTCGCTTGTTCATGAGATGCCTAAATGGGTTGTCAGGTTATCACTTTTCCAATCCCTCAAATACGCGTCAATGGGATAGGTGGACAACACTGAAGCAGGTTAAAAGATACTAAGGATAATATAAATATCACGTTTTATCTATACTGTGTATTTTTATGCTGAAAAGTCTTTGGAAGAAGTTGTTGTCATTGTCTTAAAGTACAGTGTAAACAGTACACAGGTATGTATGTTATACCGACGGGTTGTGGAGTTGGCCAAGCAGCCATAACGGGTCGCACGGTTTGTCGTTAGTCCAGTGATAAAAGATGTTTGTTATACTTCACGAATCCTGATTTTTGTTTAACCACAATTAAATCAATAGTCAAGGTTGATAAGGCTAAGAAATCAAATCATACTTACTTTGGCAATTCAATTTCAACAGCATTTTCAATAAATTTGTTGTCAGTGTGATCATCATTATTCACACTTTGACTGCGTGATAATGAAATGATGCTGTGATGTGGAGAATGAATATCGCAATAATGAGCCTCTTCTTGACCATCTAAAAGACTATCCCGACTAAAACACTTCAAGTCACTACAGTTGCATGAACTTGGTGTAGTCACATTTCTAGTAGTGTCTTGCGCCTTTTTTAATTTAGAGACCGTTTTTGATTTCCTTTGTTTTAACCTTTCTTGAAAACTTTCGTCGTCTAACATCTTCAATTCAATATTCTCATCAAAGTATTCATCAAACATGCTATTTGTGCGGTCATAATTATTTTCCTGTAAATTTTCATAATGAACAGCAGAAAAATCCATTCTTTGTCCTACATTAATTCTGCAGTTCGCACCAGTAATATTTTGGTTGATAACATTATTCTGAAGATCTTCATCATCACAAATATTATTTAGTTTTGACCCATTGATGTTCGAGACAAAGTCGTCATTGACAGTCAAAGAAGTAAAGACTCTTGATCGGCCAACATTTCGAACATGCTCACGTTTGACCTGGGGCAACTTGATTTGAAGTACTTCAATCCCGGTATTAGTGGAAGTGTTAGAAGTCCTACAATTTGAAAGATCTGTTCTACTCTCCTCACAACTATGAATACCAGAATCGCACGCTAAGCTAGAATTCTTAGACAGTCCCAAATCAGAGAAGTGACCAGATAACTCGCTTGTGAAACTTTCATTTTCACAGTTTCTCATTCCAAGAAGTTTGGCATTCACCGCTGACAAAGACACCTTCGGAGGATTTGTAGTTCTTTCGAGGGCATTTTTAATTACTTTTGAATCTAGAGTTCCGTTTTCAATACCACCAGGTACATGCTTGCCGCAAGTACACACTAAATAATCATTAACAGGCGAAGACTCTCTTTCTTTTCTTGTCGGACTACAAATATCTTCTAAAGGTATGTTACCAATTGTAAACGACACTTTGCCATGTAGAGTTTTTCGTTTCAATCTTGTTGGCATAGAAACGTTATTCTTAATTTGTGCACTACTGGAAGCCATTTTTGTTCCTTCCATTTCCACAAAACTTTCGATGCCGGAATCTCTGGAAGACTCTCTTCCTACCACATGCATGGAGTTCTTCAATGGACTAGACGCTACATCACTAATGCAGTCAAATATCACACCATGACGATCTGATTTTTTACACGCACACAAATTCTCCCGTGTTTCATTTAAGTGACGTCCTGTTCGCAATTGCACTTTCTGAGTTTGTTCTTCTAAAACTACATCCTCCTCATCCCCTTCCCCCTCTTGTCTTTCTGCCCCTGCTGGAATTTCACATTTTACCAAGTCACACAAGCCTGATATACTTTTTCTTCCAGAGCTTCTAGTCATACCTTGACTTCTTTCTTTCGTCCGTTCCGCAATTTCACTTTCAGAATCACTAACGCCATCAGGCCCATGTGACGTGGTTCCAATATCGGGTTGAAAATATTGGGCAGGGTCGCCCATTAAGGTGCTTCCAGAGGAATTTGAAGAAACAGACAATATTCTATGCCGTGACGAAGGATGCATCCGCGATTCTGTCCTTTCATAAACCTCTGAACAACGTATAAAGTATGTTAGACAATATATGATATTTCGCACTAAATCTGAATCATTTCCAATGACAATTGTTTTCGCCATTTTGCATGGCATGCCAAGTGCGCCATAAAGGTCCCTAAAATATAATAAACAATTAATTTCAGTCACATAAATAAAAGCCAAAGAAAACGGTCAATTAAAAGAAATTACCCCAACTGAACCCAAAGTGGGTTATATGGATGCCGCCTAGCTAAAAGATCCAGCTGGATAAATCAGAAAAACAATTAGTAACCTATCGTCATAACAGGAAAACATCAGAGTTTAGCGATGTACCCATTTTGCTGAATGCTTCTCATGAAAAGAGTGACTAGCAAGGATTCCCGAAGGAGTAACTGTCGGAACCCAGGCAAGATGATGAGTCAGAATAGCCGTTAATAACGTACTCATGAAACTGAAAAAAACCAAACTAAACGTGAAAAAAAATAAAATGTGGGTCAGTTCATTATTATCAATAGACAGCTGACAATGTACTCACAAGTTAGTAGTTTTATTATCATAATTCTCTATCAGAGACATAAATTCATTCATAAACTTATGGCAAATTAAGTGTCGGTTGGCAACTGGAGACATCATACTTAACCACACAGGATCGGGGAAACGTGGTGCCATATATAAATCCCACAGTGCTTGCTGCAAATCCTCAACGCCCTATATCAAGATATAATTAACAACAGTGTTAATGAAATTGTGGCCCGCATCCTGAAGTTTATTTTAACAAAATGTTTTAAAGAAGCTAACTAGGAAGCAATTCAAATCAAATTTAAATGATAATTCAAAATAACAATGATCTGGCGAAAATCGTTAATTACCAATTAACCAGCAGCTTGGACAACTACCAAATTATTTAAAAAAAAATCAGTAAGTTTATACTTGGACAGGAGCCAGTAGTATTTACAGCGCAAGTATATGCTTGCAGAAAAATTGGGTTAAAAATAAATCCTGCATCCTCTTTGACTTTCATAACTTCATCTAACTGGTATAACTGTGCAATAACTACAAAAATGGCGCACATACTCTTAACATTAGCTTTTATAAGATTCTAAAATTTCATTTAAAATAATCCACAACTCGGCTGAGTTGCGTTGGGCACACCAGTACTCGACAGATCACTGAAGTTAAGCAACTCAGCCCAGGTTAGTAGCGACATGGGTGGTTGGTTGAACATTGGATGCTGCTAGTTTATCCTCTCCTACCTCCCTCTCACCCTCGAGCAGCCTCCACAAGGTTCGGCCCGTTATGGCTGTTTGGCCGACTCCTCAACCCGTTGGCGTAACATACTAACATAATCACTTATACTCAATAGATAAAACTAATTATAACTATGTAGGTGCTGAATATGAGGGCTAGCTTAGATAATGTGAAACGAATAAATCACACAATATGCCGTTAATGAATTTTTTTACCTGCATGACCAAATGGACGAACTGCTTACGCTGCACATATGCTTTTTCTACGGCCATACTTAATTTATTAACGTGCCCTTCAATTAGAGTGATATGAGAGAAGAAAAATGACTGGTAATCTCTGTAATTTAAAATTGTCATGATGCTTATTACAGTTAACAGTTATACAAAAACCCATTACTCAACAGTGAAAATAAACTAGACTAAACTGCACATTACAGACAAAGTATGAAAATTATTTAATAAATATGATTCACCTCTCATATTCTTCTTTTTCATTTAGTAAAATGACGACAGAAACTCCAAGCTTATTGCGCCTTGTACTCTGAATAGGCGTCTATATGACAAAATTTTCGAGCTATTATTCACTTTAATTAAGAAGACTAAAAAAATATTTGAACTTACATCTTCTTTGTTTCCTTCTGACATGCGCTGTAAACCAAATTCCATGCTGGTAGTTAAAGTTCTTAGCCAGCGTCTATTAAGACTGTTCAAGCTTCCAGAACGGGTTAAACTATTTAAACTGTTGCTACTGCCCTCAGGTGAATGTTGAAAGCTTCGGATGCTACTAAAGCTGCTATTAGATCTTAATGAAGATGGAGCTAAAAGTTCTAGATCATCTTCAACATTTAAAGTAGACATATGAACCGGGACATCAACTGGTACACTATGAGCTAAGACACGAAAATCATATTGAGGGAATCTGCCATAAATAGTAGATATGATTGGACATAAGAAAATTATGTCTTACCGACTGAGCATCCTGACTTATGTTGAGCGATGGGATGAGGTATAGATTCTGAACAAGAATTCTGTAAACTCCTGGCGGTATCTAAATGCTTATCACTAAATGAAAATTTCAACACTTTAGATTCGTCATTGGGGCACTCTGTCGAACTCCTACACATGGGTATTTCGCCTCATCTACCCGTTGCCTCATCTACTCTTTTTTGTGCAAATGCCAACATAAAACCACACGGGACCTCCGTTTTACTTCTCATCCAAAGGAAGGAGCACTTGAGGCATCTCTCTCGCCCGAAATAAGCCAGCCCACCTCGGTCCAGTATCGAACCGAGAATCACTGACACAGTCACCGAGTACGCTACCCATTGCGCCATCGAGGCGGGATGTTGTATACTGTATATCAGGTGTAAATTATAGAGAAAATGTAACGGGGAGGGTCTATGAACTAAGCCCATACTTTTAAAGGGGGTCGATCTAAGAAAATGTTGAGTAACACATTCAAGAACCCCCTTCCCCTTATTCCTATGCCTTCGCTCAGCAGATATCGCTAAAAATCCTGGTGAAATCCATCTATTTCCGAAGAGTCCCATTTAACAAAACCACACTGGATTGCCTCGAAACTCCTGACGAATGTCTTTTACTCGAACATTCTATCAAATGATTGTTGAAGGTAAACTCTGATCGTTAAAACTACTAATGAATTTTGGAGAAATTCTGAGTGCCCTGCATTTTGTCGGTACTTGAAATAATGGGTTAATATTATTATTATAATACATTATGTACTTACCAATACGATGTAGGGTTTGGTGCTGGAAATACTTTGCTGAACATGAGTTGGGGTGGAGAGCGAATATTATGAATTTTTACAGTAACGCCTTTGTAGGACATGGCCACAGACCCAAATATCATTTCACCAAGCATTTTCACGTCGGAACGAGGTCTTAAGTACTAAGTTGCATAAGAAATACTGATGAATACTAATTAACCATAAAATGGCTTTAAACAATGGTGTTCGCCACTAACCTGATATACAGTCCCATTCTGTGCTACCTCTGTAAAGCATTCCATTTTATTATGTGATGTGCTGTCATCGTTAGCATTGACTGATGTCGATTTGCGTGACTGTGCAGTTGACTATTAAAAAAAAGATAGTTCCAAGTGTTTGGCGTAAGTTAAACATACTTAAAAAACATGATCGTGGCTTTGTTAATGTTAATACAATTTTAAAGGAAAAGTCAAATAGACAAATACTCAAACTATCAGAAGTAGTAAATCGGTTTTTTCACCAAACAATTACGAATTAGTTTTTTTGGATGTGAAATAATTAATTACCGGCGTAAGGTCCACAACGTGAAATAATGACCTTTTTCTCAATTTTTACACCTGTTTTCCTCACATTTTCTATTCGGTATTGTGAGTCAGGACAAATATAATAAATATTGATTTTTACACAACTTTTACGTATACAGTATATACTTATACTAACGCCTGATGGAACTTAAAGAGGTAAATATAACTTACCTGGCATCCAGGTTCTGTTTTCTTAATGGATTTCAAATCAAATAGTAATTTACGTCCTCGCCATTCACATTCACGAAATACCAAGACTCGAATTTGATCTTTGCTGAAAGGAATGTCCAACCTGAAAGGCATTTTATGAATTCAATGAAAATGGTTATCCAATTGAGATACCAAACGATTACTGAATGTCACTTTACAACCGCCATCGAATAAACTTTGGTTAAACCTGAAACACCCTCTTTGTACTTTCAAACGATTTTCCTCATGTGATTTTTAATAAGGCAGAACTCGTGACTTGACAGCTGACCCTGAACAAAGTGCTAATAACCTTATGTTTATAACAAGACGAGCCAGACAAGCTCATATAACAGTTATCAATTCTAAGTTCATATGATCCCTCATGTGACTTCTGAGTACACAAAATTGTGATACTATGGATGGTAAAGACAATCACAGTGCAGTGCATACAAGTCTAGAGGATTATCAACATTATTTTATTGTCATGCGAAGATTCTCGTTTCACGAGATATTTTAGAAATATGAAAAGCAAGATGCTCCTAAAGATACTAAAGAGGTAGTGAAACCCAAACATAGAAACGGTCCCATTCGTTGGCGAATTCATATTTTACTAGTTTCTTTACGAACCTAAAACTTTTCTAATAAATCGAGTAAATTTATTCAAGTTGGCAACTACTATATACCTAAAGAAAATGCTGAACAAATCCAAATCCTTGGCATATATACAGTAAAAAAAACTCGCGCTCTCCTTTTTATATACCAATTATTGGAGTTGTGCACTGATATAACAGGAATTGCAAATCATAAAAAGCCATAAGGCGTCCTAATTTAAATATTTGAATTGCTATATGAACACTATTCCACCCAAAACAATATATCCTGAACAGTATTTCAGAGAAAACTATTATCAATTATCGCATACAGAAAACATGTGATAAAAGTAAAATTGTCACATGACTTCAGAAAAGTGGTGACTGAACACTAGGCATTCAGCCAGTCCCAGCTCCTCAACGTGCTATTTAAGTTGCATTCACTGCTTCAGCACGTGATGATTTACCAGGTGACTTGCCTGCAAAATGTCCGTGATAACAAGGCATAACGTAAATGAGTAATATTTCGAAGGCTGGTTGTATAGAAACAATCTACAGATAGGGCTAATAAATTTCGGTAAACGAAACATCGCATGTAAAAATTTAGTTATAGTTTTGCAATTTCACTTTCAGTAGAATTCTCCATACGAATTCCAGAGCAGAATACTCAAACCTGATGTATTCTTGCATATCATAATTAAAGCACTGCAGCATTCAATCAACAGCCAGCCATATAAAATCACCGTTAAAAATATGACCCATAAGTTCCTGGGGTGCTCTTTCCTCTCTTAACCACTTTATAATGTACCCAGTCCGTTTCGGTCTTCCCCTTTCCACTTCCTGCTTTTCTCTTTCAGTAGAGGCCATGTATATGCCTCAGTCCCCTCTTCCCCCTTGGTTTTTCTATCCCGCTCAATTTCTGTCTCCCACTCATCTTTTCTTAATGGACATCCAGAACTTGTGGGAAACGAAGTAATATAAAAAAAAGGCATGGATATGTCTTAATCCATTCCTTGTGTGATTTATATCAGAAGTCCTATCGTGTCTAGGCCCTAGGGCCGATATGGGTAATTAATGTTCATAAATACCTGTCTTCCTTTCTTGGTTCAACAACTTTCTATTATGGGATGTGCCATAAGAGGTGTTTTCCCCAGGCCTTAGTCTCCCCCTTCCTGAAACCTGATGAAACTCTAGTTGTTGTTTGTTTGTTGGTGTATTAGGGCCCTTCAACTACAAGGTCATTAGAGCCCCGTCCACTGTGTAGTTCTGATGCAGAGACTGCACAGACACTACACTAATGCGACGATTTTTGGATACTAGCGGTACCCAGTTTTCCCAAGCTGCCACCCATGTCAGTACTAGCTGGGGTTGCGTTGCTTAACTTCAGTGATCAGACGAGAACTGGTATGTCCAAAGCAATTTGCCGCTCATGAAACTCTAGGACAACGGTTGTCAACTGGGGCTCCGTAGCAGGATTTTCGGGGCTCCGCGGCACGAAGCACTGCGGATCCCTGGGACATCACAAACGCCAGCCGTCTATCTATAGCTCTAGGTGTGGTTTTGCTTGAGAAAATACAATTGTTTTATTTATGAGCTTGTGTTCTCTCGCTACACTGAACCCTTCTAACGTTTTCTGCTGGAGGTTTCTCTTCTGCGGTAGCAGTGTGTTGATCCTTATCCAGCGATGGACAAGTGGTTAAAAACTGGAAGGATTTCCAGAACAAGAACTTGCTTAAGTCATATCTGCGCACATTTAATTTTTCGATATTGCTTGAATCAAATAAGGGCTCCACGAACTAACTGGCTGTCAGGTAAGGGCTCCACGACTCCAAACGGGTTGAGAACCGCTGCTCTAGGAAACTGAATTGACCAGTTGGGACACCAACTCTTTTGTTGAACCAACGGTTGGAGCAGTGTTTTTCAACCTTTTTATTGAAACGGAACCCTTTGGACAGTGGCGGATCCACGGGGGGGGGGTGATCGGGGTGATCACCCCGCCCCCAGGCCTTCGGCCTGGCTACTTTGGGAATTCGGACTGGTTGAAACTTACAATTTGCTTCAGAATCATAATCACCCCCCCCCTGAGCCAGCCCCTGGATCCGCCCTTGCCGTTGAGCATTTAGACTTCTCGCGGAACCCCATGCAGTGACAAAAACAATTAATACAGGTGTGTGTTAGCATAAGCAGTTGAATTCGTGGCCTAATGTTTGATTTTTTTGTTGGTGTTTTAGGGCCCTTCAACTACAAGGTCATTAGAGCCCCGTCCACAGTATAGTTCTTATGCAGAGACTGCACAGACACTACACTAATGCGACGATTTTTGGGTATTAGCAGTACCCAGTTTTCCCAAGCGACCACCCGTGTCAGTACTAGCTGGGGTTGCGCTGCTTAACTTCAGTGATCAGACGAGAACTGGTGTGTCCAACGCAATTTGCCGCTCCCCCAAATGTTTGAGAGAGACACCCAAAGTTCATCTTCCACAGACAAAAGTCGTTCTCGTTTCTTGTGTTTTCATTGTTATTTTTATATTTTACCTTGTCATTGGCGGAACCCTTGGGCGGACCTCACGGAACCCTGGTTGAAAAACACTGGGTTGGAGGTTGATGGGGGAGTATGTAATATGAGTAGGCTAAAATGTATCAAAATTTCTAGGGAACTATTGGATAGCTCAATATTTCTATTATGATAATGGAAGTAGACACCTTCGCGGGACAGCTAAAAGATACAATCAAAAGATTTTACGCCCCAATTTACTCGCTAATAAATTGGGCGTAGGTCATGACAAGTGGTTATCTAAAGTGCACTCTACGGTCAAATCTTATACAGTCAAGCGCAGAGCTAATCCATAAGAAAGTTGACATAAGTATGTATAGTATCCAGTTAAAACCAAAGTTACTTTGACATGCATATTTTACTCAAACCTTCCAGTCCCTAACTATAATAGATAGGTTTCTAATCTTCACCCTTTCAAATACAACTTAGAATGTATTTTTATCTCTTTTCAAGATCCGTACGCACTGAAACTAGTCTTGAAGATAAACAACATTATATGGCATACAGTACATGTTGAGTCTGCACTAGTCCATAATCTAGTTCTCAAACATGTTATCCGATTCTCCTCACAATTTGACTACTCGATACGGACATAAACAAATCACAATGTACATTTCAAATACTTAATCTATTCAAATAGAACTTTATGGGAAATGTGTTAAACGTGCTTCCCAACACGTCACTTCAATATAGAGACAATATGAACAAATATTATGTGATTCTCTTCGTATATTACTATAAGTTAAAAATTAATCTTACCGTGGTAATTCAAGTGACTCTGTCGATTTACATAATAGTTTACACGATTTCTTTCGATTTGCAAACAGTTTGTTTAAAAGCGCCATGTTCTACGAAGCACATCATCATCACATGACGAGCCGAGAGCCGACATTGATGTCAAATTAGCATTTCTTTGTTAGCCAATGCCAGACGCACTTTATGGAATCACGTGAAATGGAAGTCATACGGTACTTCCGGTGCATTAAAATAAAATGTGCTTGATGATGACGATTGCGTCAACAGACGTCATGTAGGTGCACGCCGATTTATTTATTCAGTTTGCATATACTAGTGACGTGGATTTCCATTCAATAATTTGAATGAATTAATGGTAATGAAACATTACATTTTTATTCATTGATAAATGCAATAAACCCGAAATAACCACTAATGCTTGAATCTTATTATAGCAACTGCGAAGGAAATTATGACTGTATAACTAATAAATTAGAAATAGGCTACCTTTTCTGAACAGAGGTGAGTTATAAATAAAAGTGTATCGTTGAAACTCCGGCACCGAAACTCCCACGTTAGTTATTTTAATTTTGCACCAAAGCTGTGCGTTCGTATGGTACAGTATATGCATACAGTATAGTACTTGGTAACTTAGACGTAAAGGTCATTGGTCTTTCACAACCCCACAAATTAATGAGCTCCAGCAGTAATCAATATTTCTCTTCCGTAATTTTGTTTAGACAGTCGCGGTTATGCTGTACATGAGTTTTACTGTGATATTGATCAGTGGGCACAACACGAGTCATAATCTCTAGTCTGTTATTCGGCGAAGACAAAATGTTCAATGTCTTGACAGCGTATTAAAATATAGGAGTTTTTCATAGAATTCTTTCAATGAAAGGTATGTGTAAAACATTTGGTGCTACTTGCGCATTTTATATGCACTCTAGTTTTGCGTAAAGGCTGAAATCCTTATTGATTTCAATTTGCAATATGTTTATAGTATTTCTTCTCTAAAACGTATAGAAGTGTCATAACAAATAATGAATAAATACGAGAATCTTGGTGTGATTGGAGAGGGAAGTTATGGCGTTGTAATGAAATGTCGCCATAAAAATAGCGGAGAAATTGTTGCCATTAAAAAATTTCTTGAAACTGATGAGGACCAACTAATACGGAAAATTGCCATGAGAGAAATAAACTTGCTAAGGGTGAGGGATTGGCATCAGAAAACTCATTTTTCATTTTCATAGTGAATTACTAGCATGTATAGCAAATCAATTAATTGATTTTTCCCCTTAGAAACTACGACATGAAAATTTAGTAAATCTTATTGAGGTGTTTCGCCGTAAGAAACATTTATATCTCGTGTTGGAATTTGTGGCTCATACTGTTCTGGACGTACTTGAGCAGCACCCGGGAGGTTTAAGGGAGGACATTTCCCGTGAGTATATTTGGCAGGTATTCAGAGGATTAGAATTCTGCCACTCACACCAAGTAAGTATTTCTGACTACTGTATTTTCATATTGTATTAATAAAGAGAAGTGAGGTTTAATGTAATTTGTTCAAGATAATTCATCGAGATGTAAAACCCGAGAATGTTCTGGTATCCACTATGGGCGTAATAAAACTTTGTGACTTTGGGTTTGCTCGAATGTTATCCGTTGATGAATCTTGCACAGACTATGTTGCGACACGTTGGTATAGAGCTCCTGAGTTACTGGTTGGTGATACACGATATGGCAAGTAAGTTTAACTATGGTTTTACTCATATGCTTATTACATTTCGTCACCTTTCTTTAAAAACCACGTAAGTCCCATTTTCCTTGGATTCTATATTAATCAACAAATCTTAGTGAAACAATCTGAGGAATGTGAATTTACAGGCCTTGTCTGACAGCAACCTCTGCCCCTCTGCAGGGCAATTTTATTATTCCTACCTACTGGTATCAGATATAAGCAGTTTTTCTTCTCTGCTGTAAAATTTGCTTTTTTTAACTTACGTGCTTTTTTAAAGAAAGGTGACGATTTGTAAGTTTATTTATTTGTGCTTGATAATATGAAAGTGGCTTGCCTTTTTTCAGGGAAGTTGATGTTTGGGCTGCTGGTTGCTTGTTAGCTGAACTACTTACTGGAAACCCATTGTTTCCTGGCGAATCAGACATTGATCAGCTATTCTGTATAATTCGTTACATGGGTAAGTGATTGCAGTCCTTAATCATCTGTTTGAAAATTTGAGGTCATTATTGATTCTCTTCTTTAGGTAAACTTGCCCCAAAGCATCAACACGTTGTAGCATCTAATCCAATGTTCTTTGGAATAAATTTTCCACCTGAAGCAACAATTTCTTTCACTGGAAAATTCGCCATGTTGTCAAAAATAACGCTGGAATTCCTTCAAGTAAAACTTTGCAATGAATCTGGCTAAGAAATAATTGTTTTGCATCTTTAATATGTATATTCGGTCATATAGGAATGTTTGAAAATGGATCCTGAAGACAGACTTTCAACAAGATTGCTGTTAAATCACCAGTACTTTACCTGTGATAGGTTGGATATTATATTCACAATGTTGGTGTAACAGGACAAACCAGTCCAGGACCTGACAACATTTAAATTTTCTAAAACAGTTTCCCAGACCATTTTTGGCCAGAGTTGCAAAAAAAACTCCAGGTGGAATTTTCTGGTAGTTTTGAGCATACCAAACCTCCAAGAATCAAAATAAAGAGTAGTGCTGCAGGAATGAAAGAAGAAATGAATGAATTACTTACCAGCCAAAACACGCCCACATGCCCCGACAGTCCAATTCTACCACCCTGTAATACACTGAAAAGCTCACAGCCACCAAAGCCCCCAATTAGGATTGCTCCATTAACCCCAAGTCATTCACAAAAGGTAAGGCTTACTAGCTTTTATAGTTATTATCATATAACACAATGACTATAAAGTAACGATGGAAAATTGTGTTCCTCAGGAGAAAAACTCAGAATCTAAAGAGAATTTAATTGGTTATTCAATGCCACCCATTGGATATACTGCACAAGACAGCCCTATAAAAAGTGCACACGATTTAAAAAAGGCATTCTCACCGCACCACATCTGTTCCAGAAGCAGAGATATAGAACCACCTGTGAATCAGTTGCCCCATTGGTAACATTCTTACTTAAAAGTTATCACATTATGAGGTAACCTTCATCAGTATGTCTTTCATAGGGTTATGACAGATCTGCATAGAAAACCAATGCCAATAATAAGAAAAAATGACATACCATTGGAGTCTAACAGATTAGGTAGCAGCAGTCCAGTTCGTGATATTGGAGCAGTACAAGGCGAAAAGAGTTTTCTTCACACAAGATCAGTAGCACAAAGTTCTAAGAAATTAGGTCTTACCACAGAAATACATCTTAAAAATCAAAAGGAAAACAATAGTGCGTTACCAAATATATTTCAGCCACCAGGTAAATAACTGTAAATTATAAAACGCTTCGATTTAACTTTGTAATCCTTGCATCATCCGTTTTACAGGGACATTAAGTCCTCTGAAGTCAAAATCATGTAGTCAGAAACGATTATCTGAGAAGACTGTAATGCCAAGCATAATACAAGTTGAAGCAACTCGTGATGACAACACTCAACTTAATTTATAAATCCTAAAAATTTACATCCAACCTCACTTGCACATATTTTTGACTGTACTTTTTTGGCTTTTTATTATTCTAAGAATAAGTTATGACTTCAGTACAAATTATCTTAATCTTTTTCTTCTACGCTTTCTGATTGTTTTTCAAAAATTAAAAGTTTTTATACAAACTTTGAGTACACTTTGTGCCTTAACTTTACAACATTGGAATGTATAAACAAATAAAACTGCATTAGGAATAGTGGTTGTTTCTCTGGTAATAGTTTATAAAAACACATCACAAGCAAATTAGGCACTTTCTAGAAAAACTGTGCATGTAATAATTTATTTATTGGACATGGTTTCTGGAGAAAATCACGGCCACCAGGCGCAATGGATTGAACCTGTCAAGTGGTGATATTGCTCAGTTTAATGTAAAGTATTCTCAGATTAATATGAAAGATCTTACCATACCTCATAATAGCGAATCATATCCGCAAGTTTGAAGAAATTCTTAGAGGATTCACCAACTAAGTGATAATGGCCGTTTGAGGCATCAATCAAGTAATGTTTGCATTTATCATCAGCACGATACGATATTGCATAGCCGAACAGTTTGTCACTTAGACGAACAAGAAATGTTCCAGTTGCCTGATTTGATAACAAGCTTTCAGCTTCTTGCCGAGTAATCATACCTACATATATTTTAAAAAAAAATTAAATATGCAGGAAGAGACTCATCATAAGTTTCCTGCTGCGCCAAGTTACCATGGAACCATAATTCTTGTTCTTGTGTTTTAGCATTGATACCAGCACCACGTGGCCTCTCCTCAGCGTTGTACCATTCCAAAATGGCCTCCTTAGACTGAGGTTTTTCGTGCCTATTTTTTCCACTAAATTTAATGAAGTTTTATTAGGTCAATCAATATATTTTGCACTTTTCAAAATAAATAAAAAACAAATTTTTAAATTTTACTGACTGTGATCCAGCAGCTGGTGATAAATTTCGTTGATTTCTGTTAACTACTGCAGAATGCGAATTGATTTCTTCAATTTCTTCTCGTGCTTTTCTTGCAATTTCGCTTATCTGTTTGACAGTCTCGGGATCAGCTTTTAATTCAACACAAAAAATTAATTTCACAGTGTTAATAAATCTTTAATTGTAATCATAAAAATATTTGCCTATTTCTCTAACTGATTCACTTTCAATACTTCTTCTTATACTGTTTTGCAGCTCAGTAGCGTTCTTCTGGGTATTCTGAAGCAAGGCGTATACTCTCTTGACTTCGGGCATAGCATCAACACTAGATTCACTTCTAGTTTCGCTAGGTACTGCGTTGTCTTTTGTCTGCGAGAAGGAATTGCAACTGTCTCAGTGGTTGTGCATATTAAATGCACCAACAAAAACAATCAACTATGATTACACATTCAAAGACCTTTAATTTATGCTGTAACTTTTTAAGCCATTCGACTTTTTCTTCGTCATCCTTTGCATCAATCTGTGTTGATATCCTGGCTTTTGTAAGGGTGCTTTGTCCTTCCTTTCCTTTAATATTATTTTTATTCAAAGTATTATCACCTTTAGTTATCTGACTCTCATTGGAATTTTTCCTTTTCAATGACGGAGATTTAATTGTTAGGCCATCACTAAAATTATAAAAAAAAAATCAATTTAACCCTAGAGGAGTTAATACAGAATATCTGCTCCACAACTTATGTGGTACAAAACACTTAAAAAGGAATATTGTTTCGGTATTATAAAGGCCATTGGAGGGGAGCCCTTCACAGTCAACCTCTCAGCCCACGTCACCCCAATCAGTGATCTGCGCTCACTTGACTCGTAAGTTTGCGTATATCCTTTTGCATTATCAAATAAATACTACAATGGCCTTGGCAAGGATCGAACCAAGAACAAGTGATTGCAAAACAATGAAATTAATTGCATCCTTGAAAAGGCTTACCAGTAGCAGACTTAATTAACCATGTTACTTATCAGGTTTACAAATGTGTAATTCCTCTCTGCCAGAATGTGTTTGTTTACATAATACAGTACTTGTGTTGTTTTCCCCATTATCTTTACATTTATTGCCTCTTATTTCTAGCACATATCATCTACATTATTTCAAACTTATGCAATAATCTATAACAGTGATAATCGAAGAGCAGTTCACACAATGGTGCCAGTCCATAAACTGTTCATTTCTGGTCCGTGGCCAGCAATCCATTTCATTTCTTAACAGTTAACTTTTTTTGCTGTATTAGTTTGGTTTATAAATAGAAAACACTAGCCTTTCACGTCGGGGCAGTATGCGAAGCACGAATCTACAACTTCATTCAGAATTCTCTTCGAGAAATAAAAAGAGAAAATAAGTCAAAATCAATTCATTGCGAGATATCTTTATAAATAAACGGACAACTGAAATTTCAAAATGTAAAAGACATAAAACATCTAATCATAAAAAAAGGTGACGTCTTAATAGATGAAGACTACTACATTTTTTTTCTGCCTCCCTCCCCAGGAAGTTGTTGTGTGAAAATCTTAAAAATATTGAGAATTTCATAAAGAACAAAGGACAGATATCTATAGTGTGTAAACAGATTGTGGCCTTTAAAGTGAAACTACTCAAGATATCAACAATAATATTATCCTGCGATACACCCACGTCTGTTTTTATACGACAGAAAGATACCGGTACGTTTCCGAAGGATACGTATAGAAAATACAACGCACATATGGAAAACAATATTAGATTAATTAAAGATCTAAAAAGCCAGAAAGACTTTATCATGTATATGGCATTAACCCTTTCACTGTGACGTACTTCGTGTTCTGTGCTTACCGCATGGCGCTTACAGTTTGAGGAAATCGCCACGAATGGAAATTCTGATGAAATTTTTTTTCTTAGAGCTTGGGTCGATCGTGTTAAATAAAACTCATGTAAAAAGACAGACTTTGGAGTTCTTGAACCAGAGACCAGGAGTCTAGGTCAGGGGTTCTTAACCCAGGGGAATGGGACTCTCGGGGTACTGGTATTTCGTTTATTTAATGCATTAATTTGGGTAGTAGGGGAGACCGGGGCAAGATGACTAATGCCTTAATTAGCGATTTTCCTGATAGTTAGCAGCATCATATGAATACTACTATAGTGTTCGCCACGAAAGTTGACACATTGGTGGGAGGCAAAGGATGAGTCCTCTTCAAAAAATAGGGAAAGTATTGAAGTTCTGTTTGCCATTACTGAATGAAGCCTGCCATTTGACCTTTTTCAAACTCCCTAATTTTTGTAGTGAACTTTCCTACCTTCTACCTCCCATGTGTCATCTTTCGTGGCGAGCACTATAGTACTCCTCATGACTAGACACTAAAAAATCATTTTGTCAAGACACAGTTGCCATTACTATATTAATTACATGAGTTTCACTGTTTTCCCTGCTGTGTGCTATATGAAACCAAAATTTGGAAATAAGATTTAATTAATATAGAGGTTAGCTATAGAAATATTTAATAGCATTTTCATCTACCTTAGACAACTGGCTATTCATATTCAGTATTCATTATTAAAATAATTTTTTAAACTTATTGCTTTAATACTTAAATTTTAAAATTGTTGCTGGGGCAAGATGACTGGGGCAAGTTGACGAACCCACCATATTGACCCTCACTGTTAACTGGCATCTTCTTTGTGGTGGACAGCTTACCTCTGATTATTTTTAACTAGAAACATTAACTTTTAAGTTGACAATAAATTCGATTTACTATTTACTTCGATTTTAACTTTTAGTGTTACTGCGTTTTTATTATTCACAAAAAAAATTAAAGATATTAGTTCATTTACCTTTATCAGTGTAAAAAATAATGCCTAATTCTATTTTACTATAAAAGAAATAAGGGTACAATAATAGAATTCGGAGAATTTACTAATTTCTTTTACTTTCCAATGGCCGTCATCTTGCCCCGGGTCTGGGGCAAGATGACGAATTTTACATCGTTCATTAAAAACTATAAAATCACCTTGAAGATATCAAAAAATGTTTCACTTTAAACCACTAAATTATAAATAAAGGAGCAATCTAAGTATCTCAGCACAGTAACACATTTTATCTCGAAAGAAAAATAAAAAATTTATTTGAAAACTCTTAGTATCGTCAACTTGCCCCGGTCTCCCCTACTTGAATGGAGCAGGATACAATATATTCAAGACTATTTGGCATTTTCTGCAAATGCTTGTATTTAACTATACACACACAGGCGGCTCATGCGGCAGGCAAACCTGGGCGGCAAATTTCAGAGGTACTTCCCTGCCATGCAGTCTAGCCGTCATTTAAGATGTTCATAGTCCTGGGGTTCCCAAACTTATCTGATTCGTGGGGCCTTTTCTAAATGTAGACTTTCTCGAGGCGCCCTGTTACACAGTCATAGCAATGCATTTGGCAATGGGACAAATGCCAAGGGCGCTCGAGCAGTTTCGAACTGCATTAAATTTAATGGGGGGAGGCGATGGACCCACTTGCCTAGGGCGCCTGAAACTCACGAGCCGGGCCTGTATAATACACATGTGTATTTACTACAACTGGCATCTAATATAAGGAATGGTGATGATTATTTCGACAGTCAAGCGAACTTATATACCCCATGAGACCATACTGGACAAACCATTGGGGATCTGGAGTCATCAAAAGGTTAAGAACCCCTGATATAGGTAGCAATACTGCATTTTGACAGAAAACCACATCAATCACAAAATATGAATTTCCAGTTTCTAATTAAAAATAAAATATGAAAAAGATGCCCAAAAGAAAAATAAACATACGAGGGCTAAACTAATATATCTGATAAAAAGTAATTCACTTACAATCGCTCCACCATTGAATTAACACTGCAGTTATTCATACTGAAGCTCGAATCCTTATCGCCATCAAGTGAAATATATTTGGCCTCATCTATCAAGTATACAAGTGGATTTCCATCATCTCCTACCATAAAATGCACTTTCTTTCTCCCTAAAATAAATAGGATTATTTCTATTACGACCTGCAATCTAGATGATGAATGATCAATAAAATGTTTGGTTTTATATGCTCCGAAGAATATTACTTTAAGCATTTTTTATTTTCGTGCATTGATCTAAATAATGCACTAAATATGTCATTTAAAGTCAGCAAAAACAATATATTTATTGACAAATCAAAATATCTTACCAGGTTTTGGAGGAAGTGGGGGCTTTATCCTGTTTTTCTCTTCTTGCAAATTTTTTTCTTCCCAAGCTTCCCACCTACGAACCTGTTCCACTCGCATTTTATGAAATAACTTTTGTCGATCATCCTCTGGCAGCCTTGCCAAAAGATCTGGATCAATGTGCATACTGTTTAGTATTTGTTGCAGCATTTTAAAATTATTTTAACCTATAAAAATAACCATAGTCAAAACTGATTGCCTTACAAAATTTAATTCATTTAGCATTAATTTTATTTTAAATAATACTTAGTATTAGTATCTCCAAATGAATGAATGAAGTATTAATTTATTAAATAACCTTAGTTTTTAATTACTAAACCATTTTAAAAAATATTTTGACATAAGCCACGAATTGCTGCATTAAAAAAAATTTGTTATCATATAGCAGGCGGTGAATGAATGAAGCAATCATTTCAAAATATATAACAAATAATCGGTATACTCCAAGGCAGTTGCCAATTATTATTTAGTACAGTATCTGAAAATGTGCTAGTTGAAAAGCTCAAAAATAGTAATGTTTAATCGAAAGCCATTAACGAGAAATTCAACGAAAATGACAAGTATGAGTAAAAAGTTATCGAGTCATGTACCCTACGATCGGCTGAACTGATAACAAAGCTTTTCTGTAAATCAGCTAGTGGTCCAGGGACACTTTTGGTCGTTCAACAGGGATTGAACTAGAGACCTTGTTGAGTATTTGTTGACATATGAGGAAAATATCCTGGCCAATGAACTCTAGTTAACATTACTCTTAAAGAGGAAAACCCTTATATTTTTGGGGTATCTGCTTTTCAAATCCCCACCTGCCACCCTCCAAACCTAAGGCTTGGCAATTTCAATAAGCCAAGATGTCATGACTTAGCTATAAGAAATGTTGAGAAGGGAAAAAGCCAATTTCGTTAGCAATTCATAAAATACATAAAGGGTATTTGCTGTTTCTCCACTGGCTGACAACAGAGCCTCCATTTTTAACAGTTCATAGCTTTTCAAATACGGCTCAATATTATGTTTAGCTTCAAAATGTTTCTTTGATCAGAAGCTGATTCACTGATATGAAAAGTACAGTACATGAATTAACTTATTCCTCCGTCAGGAAAGGATGTCACAAACATTTTCCCACGATAATCGATTAAACTGCTGGAACTATACAGGAATATTATTGTCTTACATTATACAGTACGTATTCATGAGAGAGAATCGGATGAGGTGATATGGGCATGTGATGAGGAGGGGAGAGGGGGAGCTTATTAGGTCCATTGTGGGATTGCAGGTAATTGGGGGCACAAGAGGTAGAGGAAGACCAAAATGAACGTAGGAGCAGGTGGTGCAGAGGGACATGGAGGCGTGCGGGGTGGAGGGGGACTTGGTGATGAATATGTGGGAGTGGAGGATTAGAACCCGCAGATCCGACCCTGCCTCACGCGGGAGAAGGGTGAGATGATGATGATGATTACGATTCCAAAATGATACATATTCCAAAATAGCTCAATGATCAAATGAGGAATATCGTAGAGTGCATTCGTAGAGTTATGAAATAAAAGAAACATTTGCGGAACTAACAGAAAATTTAGCATTGCATCCACCAGACCAGATTGTCAAACGTTTTCATCTCAAGGACCCCATCAACGATACTTTAAAAATCCTGAGACCCCCTCCACCCGGCTTTTTTAGTTGAAATACAAAGAATATCAAAGAAAAAGCAAGCAATATATTTATAACGGCGATTATTGGCGACATTTTAGATTTTGCTATTTTCTATTGAATATTAAAATTTCTAAAATAAAAACCTCATAGTGTTAACTAGTGTTAACAACCCTTTCTCATAGATTCTCTCAGTGTCAGTGCAGGCCACTTTGGCAACCCCTACTCTAGACATACGGTGTCAGTGGACCAATATTGGCAACAATCCAGAACTCATGTAATCAATGCAAAGCAGTTGTCATTCGAGAAGATCAGCGTGCCATCATAACCAGGTTATCCCTGGAGGCGATGCTAGGAGGGTATATTAAACACAAAAATCATAGATTATAGGAGTACAGCACTTTAGACAGGATCTGTGAGGAAAATCTTAAGAAAATGTTACCTATTCATTGTTCAGCGAATAAGTTTAGAAAACAATTATTACGGTCGTTTGGGTGTGAACGGAACCAGGATCACCCTCGAGACAACAATGGATGTCAGGAATCACACTACACATAATTAGACTCTGATATTAAAACTCTGAATATGGAAATGTGGCGTGCATGCCACCCCTTTTCGTGCCATGACGTACAGACACACATGCAAGTATGACACATTCAAGATAACGTTTGAAAGTTGATACACGCCGATTGGACAATACCTGTATACATATTTTTCATAACGCTTGAATAAATGAAATACTGAACCACCACGACGTAAGTTAACAGAATAATGGGAACCAATTTAGATTACGTCAACAGATTCATTTATTTTTAAAGAAAAACAATTTTGAAATGCATAACAGTAAAACGCCAAAGACTTCTTGCTCAATGTTCACTTTAGTAATAAAGACCATTAAACTTGCATATCATAAAGCATGAAAGCATATTCTACCAACTAAAAGCTACAAAGACTACCACAATTTCGTACCTGACAAAAACAGTCAGCATGCACTTTCGTTTTCTTGTTCGTCATTAAAACGAAAAGGAGTTCCACTTAAAGACATGATTACTCTTTCGGAGGAGGCATATAAACAGTACAATGATAAAAATGTATTTAAAGGAACTCACCTTTGCCAAACCTGTAGAATGAGTTTCGCAATATCCTAAACTGATATAAATGTGTCCAAAGTTTAAATTTTTCATGCTTATCACAAAGTTTTGAAAGAAGCACCAGCACAAAACAAACTTCAAAAAGTCATGCGACTAGCACAATACTCTTTGTTGGTAGCATCATGAAGAGCAAAACTTTTAAACAGCACCATTAATGCTGTATTATAAAGGGTATTATAAGTCAGCAATATGCTGAGCAGGTGTTTTTATCTCAACAGCAATAATCATACATATTACGCAATCCTAAAACTACAGTACACTAAAAGTTGCATTACCACCTGTTAGGTGATTATGAATTCAACTACATGAATACAAGCAAATCTCATTCTCAGTAAATTCACAAGCTCCGCAACGTCTTATACAGGCCTTACACCAGACTGACAGTGCGAATAGATGATCTAGTCAGCGCTAAAGAATTAAAGTAATAAATGAAGCTCATAAGTAATAAATGAAGCTCATAGTTGATTATCTCTGCATGTCGAAAGAGGCAACTTAAAATGTGTGGAGCACGTAAACAACCAATTAGGAAAACACTCACTGCCCCTAAGAATTCCAAATGCCCTCCTCTATGTACCTCTCACTATGCCATAAACTGGAGATTGGTTTGTAAAAGAATTGTTCCTGCGAAGGGGTCCTGTACTCCCTGCATCATGCACATCACGTCCCGGACAGTAAATTTAACTATTCTTACGGCAGGATTGCTCTAATGACAACAGGGTCTAACGCTGCTAACCTTAGGCGAATACAAATTCAACTTCAAAAGAGTATAGCAAGGAAAGGTACCAATCCTAGGTATTAATCCTAGAAACGTACTTTAACAGCTCTTTGCGACACTGGGGTTGCAGTCTTAACTGCAGTATATCAAAGAAAATTAACTTCCCAACTCTTTTATTGCACTGTTCTTCGTTTTGTTGCTTGTTCTCCAGCTGCAATTCATTTCATTATATTCAATCTATTCATATAGTACACTAAAAACTAGAGACGCTGATACCAACTAAAGGCTACATTCTTATGAGTGTAAACAAAAGATGTATGGAATCATGACTGAAAGAGACAGCTATGCCAAGGTTATCCAGATTTGGTATTACAATTACTCATCGTTGGTTATACAAGTAAGTACATATGAAACAGGAAACCAGCTGTTAGGATAAAATATACTTGAGCAATTCCAAAGGAAGTTTATTTTCCGAGGGACATGCCTAATTTTACTACAGAATAAATACGCACCCGTTGCGAAATATTAAGACACTTTTAATCAGTGTCATCCGTACATTAACATGGCCAATTAATACCTCTAATTATTCTAACACGTGCACCCTGCAAACCAAAATTTTTTTTGTCTATTATTTCAATCACTTATGCGGGGTCGAATATCTCATGTACTTCGAGAAATTCAGTCAAAAAAAGATAGAAATCATGACAGAGAAAATGATTGATGGGGAGGAGAAAGGAAGATAATCATGGATGAAATACTGAATGACTTTTTAGTCGCCTGAAATGAGAACGATGTAGCTATCATCTTCATACCCCTTAATCGGACTATAGCAAAGTTGAGTCTGTGAGCTCTGACCAAATCCTGTCCATCCTACACAGTGCATGTCCCACTGTACAACTTATCCCTATGTAGGAAATTGCCCTTCTCCACCCCATTTGTTCCCGATATCTTGCAATCTTGTGAAGGACCTAGTAACATGCCCATACCACATCACTAGTATTCCCTTTCATCCTTTACGCAACGTCTCCCACCGGTAATGGGGACGCACCAACACCTTAGTTACGGTATTATCAAATTGCCCTGCATCTTATTAAAGTAGTATGCCTTTCTTCACCTGTTCCGAAGTTTTTTTTCTCTCCATTCCTTATACCTTGAAAGCTTATATTCGTACTGTACCTCCCCCTATATCCTTCGTCCTCGTTATCACCTACTCGTACCTTTTCATCCTGTAAGGAGGTCAATAACTAAAATCTTAACATTCACATAGCGAACAATGATCAACATAAAGGACAAGAACATACTATTTATGAATTTTAAAAGGAAATAGGCAGAAAGTTTGTCGTTCTTTGCGACAACCGAATTGAAAAAGGAAATGCAACTTCCTCACTCATTCTCAGCATCGAAATATAAATGCCATTTTAAAAGTACAAAACAGAATGACGTTAAAATCTGTTAAGACAGATGAAATTATCTTTTTTCAGCATAAATATTGCCCAAGTTACATCATTGAATCACGACTGTTTTGATGTAACACTGACATTTCATTGTCCTTCATTAAATAAATGGTAGAAAATGGATCAAATTAAAAAAATTTTTTTAGTTTCTACCAATTTTTATTCTGCAAACTATATAATGCACCGACATAATTTCAACACACTGGGCGATCAGGTATTCATAATTAATTAAACATTCCCATCTTTAACAAACGTCATTGTTCACACAGGTGACAGATACAACTGGACTTCATAATAAGTTTATGATTAGTGAGCAACATTTTCAAATGCATTAACGTGAACACTACAGGTAACTGACGTATTCGAAATGATAGCTAGTATTAGTCATTCTTTGACCCCAATATATCAGTACCAAGTTTTAACATAATACACTCATTGCATGGGTGTTATGAAACATTATTTTTAAAAAATACCATTTTGTCATTAAAAGAATACATACCGTAACATTACCGCTTCATAGACTCGAATCCGAAATTTGAACGATATGCCGATTTCAGATGTGAAAAGAAACGGCCAGTTTATAAAAGATCGTTGTGTACAATTTCAAAAGGCCCGGTAGTGTTTTTTGTGTCAACGCTTCTTTATACAGTATAACGCTTAAAGTCGAGTATTATAAAAATATACTGTATTTATTACGCTTGTAGAGTGAGGTAGTAATTCACTGCTTAGTATAACTTACAGAAGTTGAGTCAAGAATAACTCACGTTATTTAATTTAAAATAAATTTGCAGTATTCGCCACGAACTCTTAGTCTCATCCCGACAAAAGCCATTTTATTATAAAACGACGACCAGTCGTTGAGCACAACATATATCGCTTATTGTGTTTGCTTCAATGCAGATTACAGTGGTGCAAAGGAACTCCTTGTGAAATGCTGCAATGTATGGTTAATACGTTTTCTCGCAAATAGAGTTAGGCTCAAAAAAATGATAAAAGTTGAGCCATTTTCCTAAACATTAGCTAAAACCTACACAACAAGCTCTTTGTTTAAGTATTTACTTTTAATAATGCAGCAAAAGTATTTGAAACTTTAACGTAGTGGGTAGATGAGTGTGGTCTTACGCTCTACCGTACGTTCTGAATGTCAATTGCATTTGGCGGGATTTCTATTGACTGTCAAAATGGATTCGGAGGAGTTCGACTTTGAAACCAAATATGCAGATGACCTGGACGCTTTGGAAGAGTTGGAAAATGAGCAATATTGTAAGTGAAATTGATATAGACAAATGGAGACCAACAGATGGTTATATGAAGTTGCCAACTTGGCGCATTAACCGTTGAGTTTGCCGTTATTGAAGTCGTGGTGCATTCAAGAATAACAGTCAGTTGTATACAGTAGATTGATACTTTGAGACACATAATGAATAGTCAGGATTATGCATGAACTCTTAAACCTGAGGAATTGAAATTTTTTGTGGTTATCACATTTTTAAATTCAGGCGGGAACAAGTTGGATTCCAAAGTTGATCTCGCTCAACAAGAGACTAAAGATAAAGGTGATATATCTTTACAAACACAGACAAATCAAAATCTTCCATCTGTAAAGACAGACTCAAAACTTAACGTCAGTAATGAAGAAATAGGTATGTAGTAAATAAACAGCTGAAAGAAGGGTAACTTATGCAAATGACAAAATACACATGTTTTATTTAAACAGAATCATGCCATTTCAAACGTGCAAAACACCATGACAGTCCTGACGTGAATGCAGTGTACAACTGTCGTATTAATTCGCTACTTGAGAGCCCTATTAAAGAGAACAAAGTTTTAAAGCGTATTCCAGCTGGTAGTTATGTTTCAAATACAATTGCTGATGGGACACGAGTTTATATGCGACTGTTTAATGAAGACGAAATTACCTATAAAGTAATTGGATTTTACTCCAACAATTTGTAGTGACGTTTGAGAAAAGAAATTAATTTGTGTGATGAACTTTCAGGAATCTGGTCGCTATAACGCTATTGGGAGTCTTTTACCAGTGTCGTGCAGAGACCTTAGAATTCGACTTCAAGAAGAGGTATGTGTTTTGTATCGACTGTTACATTAATTAAATTTGCGGCTGTTTCAGTGGCTATTTCAAATTTTCAGAGGGAGATGAAACTCTTTAATGATGTGAACAACGATTGTTCACAGTCTCGTGATTCACATGTAATGGATTACTCTAATAATTCGCATGATGGAAACGTGATTAATGATGCTCTTTGGGTGGATAAATACAAGCCAAACACCTATTTAGATCTGCTTAGTGATAACGTGAGCCTTTGTTTTAAGTATTATAAATATCATCCATCTAACGCTGGTGATCTTTTTCAGATTGTGAAGCCATGCCCACATGTCAGTATTCCCAGTCGTGTGAATTGTTAAATGATATCCTATTTTCTTAGGGAACGAATCGAATACTGCTGCGTTGGTTAAAGTTGTGGGATAAAGTAGTTTTTAATAGGGAAGTGAAGATTAAATCGACTTCAAGTAATTCGTCAGACAATCAACTTCAACAAAAACAGAAGTTTCAGAAAAAAATCTTGCCAGAAGTGTGCAAGGTCGTATTTTATTAACGATATATTTGGTTGTTTTATTTGTTATTTTCTAGAATTAATTTATTTAAATTACGTCGAAATTATTGTAGGAGCTGGATAGTTTTAATCGCCCTCTTCAAAAGATTGCACTACTTTGTGGTCCACCTGGGTTAGGTAAAACAACGCTAGCGCATGTCATTGCAAAGCATGCAGGCTACAATGTAGTAGAAATGAATGCCAGGTAGTTAAAGTGACTTTCATTCCTAAGAAGATGACATAAACTTTAATAATCTATATGCTTGCCATTGTAAAAATTATTAGTGATGACCGTAGCCCAGAAGCATTTTGCCATCAAATTGAAGCAGCTACTCAAATGCGATCCGTTATGGGGGAAGATCCTAAGCCAAACTGCCTGATCATTGATGAGATAGATGGTGCTCCTTTGGTAAAATTTAGGATATTACACTAAACTATTACCAACCAGGGTTTTTATTAAAATGTACAATTTTTAACCCTTAGGCTTCGATTAACATGTTAGTTTCAATGGTGTTATTTAAGCATCAGGATGATAGCATAAAAGTGAAAAAGAAGCGGCATAAGAATAAATTACTCCTAAGACCAATCATTTGTATTTGTAATGACCAGTTACGTATCTTGACCAGGTTAAATGGAGGTGGTTGAAATTTTATTTCGTAATAATTTATTTGTGCATTTTAGATATGTTCCAGCATTACGGCCACTTAGAAATTGTGCATTAGTTCTAAACTTTCCTCCTACACTGCCGTCTAGATTAGCTTCAAGACTTTTAGAAATTTCCACCATGCAAAACCTGAAAACAGATTCTTCAACTCTTCTAGCTTTATGCGAAAAAGCTGATAATGACATAAGGTCGTGTCTTGCAACATTACAGGTTAGTAATGGAAAGTATGTCTTTCGTTTAATTCCAATTAGTATTTTGTTGGAATACCGTAAAATCTCACGTAGTGCCCGCGGATTATACGCGAAACATAGGGTCATTTAGTGCGGACTGTATGCGAGGGCGGACTATAAATGAAACCCAGGGTTCTCAATGAAAACTGCTCTTCATTTTCTGAACATTTTATTACACTTAACAACACGATTTTACACAGTACGTTCTTATTTATATGATAATGCAATATAAAATCTTTCACATTTCAATTTCATCGTCAGGGCAATCTGACATTTCATGTTCAAATTCATTTGATCCCATTCCCCCTACAAGTTGCGCCACTGGCTATAGCAGGAATTTTAAAGTGCGGACTTTACGTGAGATTTTACGGTAATTGTCTTTTTTGTGTCTTGTAGTTCATATGCAACAAGCAAAAAGAATTGAGATTGGAAGAAGTGTGTTCTTTGACTGTTGGCCAAAAGGATGTACAAAAGAATTTGTTTTCCATATGGCAAGAAGTGTTTCAAATTCCAAAATGTAAAAGGTGCCTGAAAGTCAGAAAAATAGTATGAAAACCTAACTCATCTATTTTATACAGTCTTAAATAAATATGTTTTACAGGAAACGATTAGCAGAAAATGAACAACTACGTTGTAATTTTGAAAATTACTTAGGAACATACTTTGGCAGTGATAGTTCTTTGACTGTGAGGTACGTTTGGAAATTGAATTTTATGTCAATGGTGCTGCCACATTTATAAAATAATTATTTCAATTTACAGATATTATAAAATTCAAAAACTCGTTCAGAGTTATGGCGATATTGAAAAAATTCATAACGGACTTTTTAGTAATTACCTTCTAATGAACTACAAGGATCACAACTTACTCCTGGTAAGGATAAGCACGTGTAAAACAGCGTAATTATGGTGGAGCGGGGGTACCCTTTGAATCAAATAAGTTTCCCTTTAAAGGAAAAATGGAGGTATAGTAAATTTTATCGTTTTAAACAATTTTCAACTGATACAATAATTTAGAACTTGATGCTATTAACCCTAGTTTCACCTCTGAGATATATGGCGAATTCTTATGCATGTTCTAACATATAGAAATTATGTGGTATCTAGACATCTATGGGGATCGACTGGATGTGTTTCTCTGATATTTTCTTGGAAAACACCCATCACTCGCAAAATTATCTCCTAATGGCGTATCTACCATTTGTTGCTGTACTATTTAACTTTCTTTTTGCGTCGGATTCATATAAAAGAATAACGTTTCCGGCAGCTCAATTTGAGGTAAGGATTTCTAATGATATTTAATTTTTGTACATGTTAAGCTGTGTCGTGCAACTTGCTGTGCCCTTTGCGTGCTATTCATAGTAGGGAGGCATTTTATCTGCGGTAGTCTGTTTTTAAGAGAATTTTTTTCTGCAAGCTTTCACCGCCTAAGTTAGGAGAGAACGTATTTACTAGAAATGAATCTGTTATATTTCAGTTTCAAGCGAAATTGAATAATGCATCTAGTCTTCTTACATCTCTACTAAATGAACTATCGCCTTCTCTTTACTCGTTTTTGAATGCATCATCTTTAACAATGGAGTTTCTGCCATTACTTCAAAGCATCATTCAACCATGTTTGCGTCCGGTATGTATATATTTTTGATCATTCACCACATGTCACGTTGAATTAAGGTCCATCCTAGACTGACAAATTAAACAAGTAATTAGTTATGATTTTCATCTTTGTGTGTGGCTGTTTGCTAATTATAAGTTTTATGATTATTGAGTAGGTTAATGTTCAACTTTATACCAATCAAGAAAAGGATGCTTTGAAACATATGATAGATGTCATGATAACCTACAGCATCACTTATAAACAAGAGTTGCTGCCAGATGGTCAACTGAAGTATAGAACTGAGCCGTAGGTTTAAAGCGTGGCTTTGAATAAACCCCTGTCTTTTACGTATTTCAAGAAAAAATGGCCCATTAAATATCACGTTTATGTCAAAGGGACATTGATCTAATTTCATCGTTTCCCGAAATTACGAACAGTCAACAAATTACCCACGGAGTAAAACAAATGATTGCAAGAGAGGTATTTACATTCAGTAGTTCTTAAAAATTAGTTCATTTCAAGCTGCACATTTCCTTGCTTTTTTTGACAGGTGGAAATGGAAAAGCTACGAAGGAGTAGTGTGAATCGTGAAGCTACTACAAACTGTCAGAGGTAAGGGATTTTTTTTTTAAAATTTTTGTAATTTTATCTATAGTTTTTGATTCATAATTCTTCTAGTGAGGAATTCAAATTACACCAGCGAAAATCTGAAGAACTGCCTAATCACAAGAAGATTTTGCAACCTAAACAGATTGTATGTAAAGATAAGGTATGCGTTTTATCATTGATGCTCAACGTTATGAAGCATGCAATGGCTGTGAGGAGAGAACATCACAACCTTGGTTTGCATTGAGTTGGAGAACTCAAAAAAAATTTTTTTCCTACAATTCCATCCCAACATTTCACACTAGGCAATCCTTTGTGGTTATGAAGCAATTTTTTTTACTCGAGTGGCATATACATATCACAGAAAACAATAGAAAAAGCAGGAATCACACATGTTACAGTTTCTATTAAATTGTAACAAAATCTCACTTGAGCTTAATTTATACAATTTGAATCACAGTACTGTAATAGTAGGTCTAGACAATTATGGAATACTTATAGTAAATACTTGAAACTTTTCCAGCCTTCGCTTGACTTTTTTGGTAGAGTTATCCCTGCAAAAGCTATGGAGGTTATTCGAGATGGTAAGAAAACTCGTTTTTCTTCTCGATTTGAACAATTTGAAAACATTCTTTGTTTTTCTAGATACTTCTAATGGAATTACAAAGCCGAATATTTGGTTTCATTTCAAGGAGGGCTACAGCAATGCAGTTAGAAAACCGATTCAAATGAAAGATCTTTATTAATTTTTTTTACTAAGGGAGTACTTTCGATCATTATTATTAAGCGTTTAAGCCCAAGCTAATTTATTATTACATATGTTGTTCAAAAGAATTAAATGTCTTTAATAAGTGATCATGTATGCGTGGTGAATAGGAGCAGTAATTGTAGACTAGTGCTGTCATGATGTATATAGGGTTGGGATATCAAGGAGAAACGAAACTGATGAATTGCGAATCAATTTACAGGAGGTCCTCTGGTTTCGTAAATTCGCTATTTCGTGCATTATTTGTACTGTATTTAATTAAAGGTTAAATTTTTATCACTTTGTGTCATAAAAGTGCTGATAATTACAAGAAATGACTCCTCTCCTCATCCTCTGACATTTCTGGGTTCACAAGTTCAATTAAGACATGTGTATGTGAGACAATGAAAAAAGGTTCGTCATTTCAAGTACAGTACCTAGGATCAGTGTTCCAGAGCAATTGAGAAACTGATTCGGATCAATGTAGGTTGGATGAAATAGAAACAGGCAAGTTGAGTCCTGTGTGATCAGAGGATCTCAATAAAGTTAAAGGGGAAATTCAAAAGGATGTTGTTAGGCCAGCTATACTGTGTGGATCAGTGATGGGCAGGGCAAAAAGCCGTGAGTATGTATATTATAGTATAAATACTTGTTTCAATATTCGTGGGAAATACATTTTAGTTTCTCCCTCTAAAACTTCCAAATGTATGCTTTACACATTAAATGTGTAGTATCCTTGTAAATACAGGGATCACCGCCAATCAATAATGAATCAAGTGTTATCGCTCCTTGTTAGCACCTGTTCTACGTTTGTTTTACACTTTAACCATTTGGTGTTTCAAAATTTGAAAAAGAAAAAGAGAAAATACATTTGTGATCTGGATTTGGGAGGTATACAGTGTAGGAAGTAATCCTTCGAACGCTTGTAGTGCCTCCTTTATTTGCCTAGCGAGAAGCTTTCTTACACTGCTAAAAAGATATTGCAAAAATAGAGCCAAACTGAAAATATAACCCATAGGAATGTGCCCCAAATATCAAGACAAAGCTGAATAGCGTGTGTATTCGCAGATGGAATATCCCACGGAAACCACTTTTCTGTTATTGTATGTCCAATATATAAAGCAATAGCATTCATTCCAGGGTATAAAAAGGGTGCTCCTGACCACCATTTAAACATATCCACAAATATATAGCATATAGTCAATAAAATGAACGCCATTGATGATGTGGCAAAAACATATGATAGCGACCTGGAAAATTTAAAACAAAATTAATTACAACATATAATAAGAAGGTTTAGCGTTTTATAACATAACTTACCAAAGATTTTTATTCACAGGGATCCATCCATCATTCTGACTAGCTTGACAAAGAAGTGCTCCAAATGCACCCTAATACAGATAATTATTCATCAGTAAAAAAAAATTTAGTAGAAAGTGACGATGTAACTCAAAAGTGCTTACAGTTATAACCGCCCAAATCATCCATCTTTTTATTAATTCAGTAGGGAGTTGATACATAGTTATAATTTTTCCCGCCTGTGTGAATATAAAAATTATATTTTACAAAACATTATGAGGGGCTTCATAATGACGACACTTGCCTGAAGTCCAAGAAAAACAGTAAAGGTAGCAGTTAGATATCCCAAAATTCCTTCTGGATCAAAAGGTACGGTTGTATCATATAATTGCTATATTTAGAATAACAATTCATTAACAACAACGTTAAACTTTTTTGATAACGTTTAACGACGCATTCACACTAACCTTGCATGATGGCGTACTGTACATGTGATTCTTCCCTAAAACCAGGCGATCTATATATCCTGCTGCTCCACCAGTGCAGTTTTGATAGGACGAATTGAAGTGCATTCCACCAGGGCCAAGATAGCCACTGACAGTGTACAAAAAAACCATCAATCAAAGATATTTACCTATTAGTTTTAATGAAATTGTTCTTACGTGGGACATCCTGGGACTGGAAGTTTAAGAGTAATTAATGAGTGTGCAGTGACAATTAAACTGATAAATAACCAATGCGGCCAGTAAGTAATTAAATCCCGTAGTGATGCTCCTGATACTTGGTATGTGCTGTCAGTTTTTTCTGACAAAAGTTGAAGTGTTGCAACGATGAAATACGTAATTGCAAACCTTTGTAATACACCAAAAATTCGCATACGGGAAAGTTCACATCCCACTAAATCATCAAGATTTTCAGTAGTTAATGCGGATGTTCAATTCATTCATAAGTAGGAAATGTAATAAAAAAAACTTACAACCATACTTAGAATTCAATATTAAGCCTAAACAAAATAATACAATAGATCTTCGAAATATTTTCAAAAATATTTTCTTCTTAGGTATAGCTTTTCTAATTTGTGACTGCAGAGATAATGCAATTGATGTTCCCATAATCCACATGAACCTAGGAGTTATTAAGTTAAAAATTGCCTCAATTTAAAATGGTTCATTTTATAAATGGCAATGTTATGATATGAATTTATAAATCTCTAAAAGTACGTACCAGGGAAAAACCAAATCCGCTACTGTTAATCCATTCCAAGCAGCATGATGGAAAAACCAATACTGTCCTCCACCATAGTTTACAAAAATCATAATAACGATACATATCCTAGTTGAAACACAACAGTAAATATTTACAAATTTTCACGAAAACATGAACATTATAAATAGAAAACATGCCCTCTGAAAGTATCCAACGATTTCAATCTTTCTCTAAGACGGGCAACATTGGGTTCCACAGCAAATGACCAAATTTGAGATCCACTTCCTCTCTCAGATGGAGAACCAAGATCCTGTAATTGTTAATTGCGTTGACTATAGTGTGTAAATGCCAGATGCATTATAAAGCGAAAAGAATGACAACTACTACACAAAAGTTATAAATAAATGCTGTTTAGTTTTTTGGTATAATGCTTTGGTATAAATGCTGTTTAGGTTCGTTATAACGGGTGACACACAGGGAAAGATTTTATAACTGGGAAAATTTTCATTGTTGAAATACAGTACGTTATAACCAAGAGTTCGTTACTAACGGGTTCGCTATAGCCGACTTGTTCAACCCCATATTAACCGGAACTACAATACATACATACAGTGCAACCCGGAAAAGAGGATTTCCCGCATTTAAAGTTTCTTTAAGATTACGTGCATAAGAAAGTGAATTTTACTAGACCAAAATTATAATTTAAAGTTGAAATTTTCCCGTTTAATACGATTTTGAAGACTCACTGAGGTCTGGAGGTTTCACTGGCCAATTTCAGGTCTATGTTAATGTAGATGACAATGTTTTGCCTTGTTCGGAGCAAAGTATTAAGGAAATCTGTGAACAAGACCAACATATGTCAGGGAGTGATGAAGACGAAGAAGAATGTGTAGTGCCACCCTCTTATAATGAGGCATTAAAAATCCTTGATACATTTCGGTCATATGTTGACAGGGTTCGTGACACTATTATTTAAGAAAAATTAATCATATAGAAACATATTCTATTACTATGAATATTTGTTCGTTTTTTTTCAAATTAGAGGAACCCTGAGACCCGATCCTGCCACAGGCGGGATAAGGGTATTATGATGATGATGACCGCTTAAAAACCCATTAAACATCAGGTCCCTTGAAACACTTCTTATCAGGGTTCTACTGTACTTACTGAAACAAGTAGTGATTCATCTTCTTCAGTTTTTTTAATTTTTTTCCTATGATAGCAAAAAATCAAATTCGTTTTACTCTTATTAAATTAATGAGTGAACTTATGAGTAAACAGCGGTACATACCTGTACACAATTATTCCTATTAACCACAAAATGGATAGACCCAAAAAAAGTATAAATGCCCACAATACGTCTAAAATCATAAATACCAACTGTCAAAATTTGTCTCTGGGTACAACATAATTAAAATAATCATATACTCACACAGGTTACTATTTATTGGTTCTGTCCTAATTTGTAAATTGCAGGCGACAGATTCATTCCCATTTTGTTCCACTTTCAGAAGATAGTCACCATATTCTCCAAAGTGGTATTGCTGTCTAAGATTAAAAATATTGCAGAATGTGACGTATCTATTTTAGTGGGTAGAAAGTGTCAAACTGATATGCTTACGAGCACACAGGTTCTTCAGTGAAAGCATTACGTTTATATATCTGTAATATAGTTGGAAATGTTGTACTGACATTCAACAATGCAGAAGCACGAGGAAAAATTGGTTTCTTCAATTGAAGTGAACACTATGAAAACACGAAATAATTTTAATACGTTAAAAAGTGACCACACACAAACGCCGTAGTTGAGGCATTACAACTAAAATGATGTACAGCATTTTACCTTGTCACATTCAGAAGATTGTGTGAAAAGTGTAATTACAAAGCGGACAGCATTGGTTATATTTAGCCGTGCATGATCTATTTCTAAATCAGTCTTACAATCCGTCATTTCTTGTATTCACCTAGGCTTAAAATCACCGATTTTATTACGTTTGTATTATTTTCCTGACAATTTCTTGTATGACTTTGCTGTTAACATGGTACACTTGGTATTTGTACACTTACAAGCACACTTTGTAGCAAGGTTACTGTAGATAAGGTTGGCCATTCAGCCTCATTTAAATATTTCGCTCTTCACCAGTTAGCTCCTCCCCCTACGTCATCGCGGGAGCAAGTAGTAGCTTAAGAGCACACTTTCCATATATATTAACAGGTTTTGTATAAGCGATTGTTTCCCGAATTTTGTATTAAATAAGGGAACAAATAGGAAAAATAATCGAAGGGTAGATTGAAAAATACATTAAAAATTAAATTTCATATATTTACTAGCAAATAAATTAATAATAATATAATTAATAGGCATACTTTAGATATGCAGTACAGTGCGTATTGGTAAAGGTGATCGTTTTTCTAATTATTTTAAATATGGAAAAAAAGCAAAAAATGATCATAAGTAGATTCAGTAATATATAAGAATTTGAATCCAACATATTTTACTACTGAATAAATGAATAGTCATCATTATCATTGGGTGTGTGGGTTCTAGCCCTCCCCTGCCGTCTATTCCCCATCCGGTCCTCGTCCACCCCACACACCACCATATCCCTATGCATGACGTGCTCCCACGTCTACTTCAGTCTCCCCTTGCCCCAGGTGCTTCTGACCACCTGCATTCCTGCAATGGACCTAATGAGCTCCTCTTCCTCCTCCCGTCTTCTCATTATGTGTCCATAACACCTCAACCTATTCTCCTTTTTTAGCGATGTCCCCCACCCCTAGGTTACCTCTAATATCATCATCATCGTCACACCCTTATCCCGCCTACAGCAGGGTCGGGTCTGCGGGTTCTAATCCTCCACTCTTGTCTATCCCCAACCAGGCTCTCATCCACCTCGCACGCAATCATGTCCCTCTGGACAACCTGCTCCCACGTCCGCTTGGGTCTCCCCTACTCCTGATGCCACCCACTACCCGCTGCCTCAGAATACACCTTGTGAGCTCCTCCTCCCCCCTTCTCATCACATGCCCATACCACCTCAATCTCTTTTCTCTCATCTTCTCTGCAATGTCTCCCACCCCCAAGCTGCCTCTAACGTACTCGTTATGGACTCTGTCAGCACGCGACACCCCACTCATGTACTGCAGCATTCACAACTCGGGTACTTGCATTCTATTGACATCGTTCTTCTTCACTGCCAAACACTCTCTGATCCATACAGTATAGCACAGCTGGTCTAACTACTGCCCAGTAAAACTTCCCTTACAACTTGATTGAAACCTTCCTACCACACAGGACTCCGTTTAAGTTTATTTGTGTACTGATTCGGTTTTATTGGTGATAAAATGCTGTTTCTTGTCTTAAATGTGTAAATTTTAATAATTTGTATGCTCTCTCTATGGTATATTACCAGCGAGTGCTCCCGCGGTGACGTCAGAGGCATAAATAAATTTGATTGGCTAACGCTCTGAATGGCCAACCTTATCTATAGTAACCTTGACTTTTACCCCCTCCAGGTGCCAAGGACAATCTTGGACATTTTGGGCGCAAAGAGTCGGAATTAGCATGACAAACGGTAAGTGATTCCATAAAAGCGGTTCATGCCTGAAATTTCTTTTTCATTTTTGTGCATATTTCTACGGAAGGTAAGCTGCTGACAAGACAATTCCGTCTTATGGCTTCTCAATTTAACTGTGACTAGGCTTAAGTTTAATTTCGTATTATATGTTATCGGCTGAAATTTATATTCGTTAGGTGTTAAACATGATAGCCAAGATTTTATTATATACGAGCATTTCTCTTTTAATACCGTTAGATTAAAGTGAAGATGACGAAAGTAAGAATAAACACGAAGGTGACGCCATGAAACTTCGTAAAGAAGGTAATGTCAATTAGAATTTGTAGCATCTCTTTAAATTCAAACACTTTTCCAATAATATAGATATGTTACTCAATTAGAGTAGATCGAAAAGCGTATAGAGGAAAAGTAAGTAGTTAGACTGTAATTGATAACGATTTGAATTCGCATAACTGGTAGAGCAACTTTAGTGTGTACGTGCAGAAGTCTCGTCTGCATACAAGACTGAAAATTGGTCGCAAAATGTTTGCGACTATGTTCTGCATTTATTGCTGCAAAGGGACGTCTTGTCTTTTTATTCCACAGGAGTCACTCTTTCCAGTGCAGCATGTGTAGTGAAATTATTTGTTTTTGTAGTGGAATGTGATGACATAGTTAAGTGGTGTCGCGTACGTAGTTAATGGTGCCAAATATCAGGGCACTAATCATGATATTTAAAATTGTTGCACATTGGATTTTCTAATCTAGATTTGTAGGGTTTTCCTGTTATTGTGGAAAAGGACTTTGACCTCTGTGACCACATATAATAGATAATGACATGTCTGTTAGATTCTGAGGTATAGAAGTTTCCTCCATCAATCTTGCATCTTTCTGTCGTTGTCAATACACTCGTGAGTGCTTTGTACATTGCGATCAGTAATTAAACGTTTCATGAATTAAGGTATTTTGATAGTAGTTATGTTAACATCTTATGAAAAAAAAATTTAAGACAATTTCAGGGTCTAAAATTACCATACCCAACTAGAATAATTTTTCATGCCTTGTTACTAGCAGAAACAGTTTGTCACACACATTTGATAGTCTTCGTTATTTTATAAACTGTTATATTGCTTATTATCATGGTCATTTACGTGTAGCATGCATTCTAATAGACTAGCTAGCAAATATGCGTCAACATTGCAGTGTGTTTGGTTACGATGTTCTCCTAAAATATTTACAAGCCAGGTGGGCCATCGCTTCTCATTGTTTTGCTTCTTAATTTATCTGGGTGATTTAACCCATTCAAAGTCACTAGGATGAACAACAATGTGATTGCTTTTGGTGCATGTTACTTCGTTCAACTATTAATGGAACTACACTATATTTAAGCTATACTATACTCCAGATTTTCCGTGTTAATTCTCTATTTTCAATATTAAGACATATTTCACGCAATTTTTTTCCCATCTAACGTTGACCATCAAAACATGGAATGGAATGGATGGATAAAATAGGTGGGAAGATCTTTTATTAATTGCAGCCTTCATACCTTACTTTGGAAGATAAAGTTAAAGTTTCCATTCCTACACCTTCACTATCAAAACACCATAACCACTTTATAATTTTTTCCCCCCTCATTTTTGATTCATTAACAGTTTTATTATTAACATTATGAACTAGTCTTTAGAAGCTGGTACTCGCAGATGTAACCCTGCCATAGGCGGAAAAGGGGTATACTGATGATGTACTAGTGAGTGGGATGCTTTTATAGATCTCTAACATATGTTTTATAACACACTTATAGATTTGTAACGTGATGATACCATTTGTGGACTTTAAAAAAAAAAAAACAACAGTACAACGTAGTGCTACAATATCGTTTCCTTGTGTTTTTCAGTTTCCAGACAGTTATATTTAGTTTCAGATCTTGATACAGAACATAGAGTTCTCTCTCCTAAATTTACGAAGGGCATGTGGCATCGTCTAGGAAATAATTATCCCATATTTGTCAAACCTAGTTTGTTCAAAAGCTATTCATAACTAAAAAGGTTATCAATTCAATGCCATCGTCCTTTTGACGATTTTCATGGACACTACCAAGGAAGTCGGGTTGCCCCGGTAAAAAAAATAAACTTTAGCAATGTCTTGGTATAATCATTATTTTCATGATGCTAATCTTGGTCACAATTATAGTTACCCTGCAAAGGTCTGGTAGAGACATGTAATATGAATATCCTCAAAGTGAATAAAGGATAGTTTGCACCCTGAGCAACTAGAGGGGATGCTAAACTAGAAAGGAGCTAGACCACATTCTTGCCATTGGAGAAAAAAGTTGATAGAGGGCATGCTGTGAGAAACGAGGAGAGAAATGAATGTTGGGTTCATCAAAAGGATGATGTGTAGCAGACTGTGTACAAGAAGGCCAAAGTAAACACGAGAGCAGGTCATACGGTGGAACACGCTTCTGTGTGGGATTGTGATGGACGGGGACCTTGTGGGAAGTAGGAGGGAGTGGGGTACTAGAACTCATAGAATACAGCCTGTCCAGGCAGTAGAAAAGATAACACATGAAGCATCGACTAGTAGTATCTGGGAGTCAGTCTGGATTTGTTCGTCAGGAATTGAATTTGGGTCTGTTCCCCAATTTTTATCCGAGTCGGAGAGCTGGTATGCAATAGTAACTCCGAAATCTGTAAAATAACTTTTGATGAATCACTGGCATCATTATAAGGATAGAAAATACGTTAAGAAACTGAACCATTGGAAGCTGAATATTGCTTCATTCCCTGAAAAGATTATGATACAGTATTTATTACATTGGGGCTTTGATGACAACTACGATATTGTGATGACTAAGCATGATATGTTGATGGAGTCATGTATCCATCTAAGTTGAATATAATTTAGTCAAGCTCTGAGAGTGAATAAATTAAATACTGTCAGATGTTGAATTTTCGAATTTTAACCTCGATAACCTGTGACTGAGCATTGTGACTTGTTGCACTTTTCATCCCCGGAAATCTGTGTGAAGGCGAACTGCTAGAAGAACATTCTTAGTGAAACCTTAGTTGGTTTAGACTGGTTTAGTTGGGTTAGACTGAGGATTGATAATTCCTAAGGTTGAACTTGGGATCGAAAGTAAAATCATTCGAAGGGACTTTTTTTCTGGTGGGAGGGGGAACCCCAAGTGCGCCTTTCGCCATGTGGTGTCAAAGATGTCACATATATAAAATCCCTTTCTGTTTGGAGATTGATATTCGTGCAGATGACAGTGTTTCCTGACATAGGATAAGGCGATATACTGTATGTCATTTGGGAGTACAGACAGTCCTACTAGAGGCAGAAGCTAGGAGAACAGGAGCTATCCGTCCATTTTTTTCGAAATAAACATATAACATTTTGACATTAATTACCATTGGTTTTTTTTTTTTTTTTTTTTTTACAATGGAGACCATTTCTTTCGATTTATGTAGACTACTTTGAATCCTTGGATCACCCCCAGTGCACCTTCCGTAGGTTGGGAAACAAATTCCATGCTAATGTGATCTGTGCAATGAACCCTGCTCGTGGAAAGCCCCGTTCTAGATGGAAGATCGGCGAAATTCCAAAGTGCATGAGATCGTCTCCTTACACGCGCTTCGGTGGCTTAGTGGGTAGCACGCTCGGTAACTGCGTCAGTAGATCTAGGTTCGTTACTGGACCGAGGTGGGTTGGCTTCTTTCGGGCGAGAGAGAGGTCCCGTGCGCCTTCTTTCGGATAAGAAGTAAAACCGAGGTCGCGTGTAGTTGACGATGGCATTTGCACGTTACGGAACCCTCTCTACTATGCAATGGGTAGATGAGGCAAAATTTCCAGGTGTATGAGCTCGCTCCTTAGCTTCGGTGGAATGTCCCAACGAACAGTAGACCGACGATAAAGAAGCATTGGGGTTGCAGCTTTGGTCGACAACCGGCTGTGGAAAAACCATGTCCAATATATCGCTCTCATGTCCCATATACCCATATACGCCCATATACCCAGCCATAGGCGGGAAAGGAGTTAGGAGTTGCTTTTATGAGATAGTTCCCTTGGCGTTGGTAAATGATCTTCAGCATTAGAGAGGTTGACGTTGAAGAAAAAATATAGTCTACAAAAAATATTTCAGTGTAGTTTAATCGGTCAGTTACGGTCAACAGACCTATGAACCCTGACTTCACACAATTCGTGTTATGTAACAAATGTAATGCAGAGAATTATCGTCGTCCGTGGTACCTCAGTTGGGGTACTGCTCTGGTGATGAAACTGCAACCGTGTGGTTGGTATCATTTTCTGTGTAAGAAGAAATAATTGTCTTCAGATCAGAATATATGTTAATATTTAATTTGTCAACCAAATTCTCTTAAATTAAATCCTTTACTTATTAAAAATTTTAAAAATCTATTCATATAATGCGTGATCCAAAGAGGTGACAAAGGATTGTTGCCTGCTGACCTAATGCCGCAACTGATTAGTTAACACAGTTATTACAATTGGAAATTTCCCGATCTATGGCTATATTTTACGCTATGCATAGAAAGCGTGTCCTTTACGTGCATCGCACCCGGGACTTCACAGCCTTACTTCCCATCTCAGTAGAGCGGCGAATTGCGTTGGACACACCAGTTCTGTCTGATCACTGAAGTTAAGCATCGCAAGCCCAGTTAGTACTGACA